>JAAAKQ030242871.1:0-28260 GCA_010016005.3 Zanna intricata | reverse complement strand
ATGCCATGCCTGACCGGGATTCGAACCCGGGACCTCCGGATGAAAGGCCGAGACGCTACCACTCAGCCACGGAGGCAGGCTGTGCCCTGGATGTGATTATCCCGTTCCCAAGGCCCCCCCCAATCCAGGCAGCCGAAACTTGGTAATTTATGCCTCGCTTCTAATAATAATAATGGAACAGGAGTTCCCTTATCGGGAAAATGGTCTTTCAGCGGCTTGCCTCAAGTGAGGAACCCCCTAGAGAATCACTCGCCGGAACTACGGTCTTAAGATCCCTCCTATGCTGTTGCATGGAGTCCCCACCCAACCATTGATGGTCTAAACCCTATAGCCCGAACTCCAACAAGGGAAGCAAAGATTTTCGAAGGAGCACCTCATCACCCGTCCTATACGAATTTGCTCATTGTCAATAATTTGTGAGAGAAAGAATGGGCGGCACTGCCAGGGTGACCACCTGTATCGGACCAGGATTGGCAGGCTGCATGGACAATAAGTCGGTCTTTACCGCCTCCCGCGTGACTCGACGAACTTCTGTTAGAAAATCCTGTTTAGTGGTGAGTACATCCACATCCTTTTAAGGATGTGGATGCATCCTTAGCCCGTTTCTCTGCCTTGACCAACACTGTGGTTGTCTACCGATCGTTTCTTACAGGGGCCCTTCATCATAGATGCTGACGACCAGGTGCACCAAATTTTTCTCCCTACCCGCCAACCTGCATATTCCACGGAACTCCGTAAGTTTTGACCAACCCGTTCATACGGTCCTCAAAAACAGACCACCGTACGCATATACACTCTCCATTCAACACCTGAGGAATAGACCGCGAAAGGCAGGAGGCCACTTCATGATCTGTAGCCGCTAAATCAATCACCAAGGTATAGTCAATTCGTTCAGCATCGATTTTACATCCATCATCCTAGATAAGTCACAAGCAGTGGACTGCTCGATGACGACTTGACCCGCCGGCAGTTTACTCGTACGAGCCAGACCTTCAATCCAAGGTTTCTCAATTACTGTTGTATGGTATGGGTGGTCCAGCCACCAAATCAATGAACCAGGACAATGTAGTTCCCTCCTCCAATCCAATAATATCCTCCACTAAGACGGAATACTGAAAAACATCTTCCGGTTCGCCCCGCAGAACCAACCCTCAAGTAGGATGACTTACGGGTCACAAAGACCAACCCGCGTAGTCGATTGAAGCTACCTACTAAGCCTACACAAATCCTTTGAACATTCCTTTATCAAAACCTTTGTATTTGAATTCTAGCGTATCTTAATGAGCTGTTTACCTTAATGTACTAGGGTACGCAACTCATAAAGGATGTCAATTACTTCATGTAAATCTGCTTGAATCCTCCGAACGTAGTCCTTCGAACACATAAACTCCGCTGTCTTCACTGTCTCATTTTCTACTGACATCGGAGGCACAGCCTAGCGCGATCCACAAGGTTCCCGATCTGGCACCTCCTCACTTGATAGCAATTTTACCACCAGCCCGCAGCTTTTTCTTCTTCTCTGCAACTGATGGAGAGTGTCTCAACCTCCGCTATCCCGAAGACCTTTTCGCTCGAGCGAAATAACACGTCCTCGAGCTCAAATAACACGTCCGCCATCAACTGTAGCTCAAGACCTATTCAATAGAATAATATTTTTTCCCTTTCTCTCCTGGGCTAGATCCACAACTAAGCATAAACTCAGCGAGGAATGTCCATTATACTAACGATCATCCTTATCTGCCGGCAGTAGTTCCGGCATGACAGGTCGGCCCGTTGCTAGGATCTTGAATTTCATTGCTGCCTCTAACCCCGGGGCAAGATCACTAGGTACAACAATGCCACGCTCAACCATCCCCTCCCTCGGAGCTTGGACTTGCATCTTGAAATGGCTGCCTCAAAAAAGGATGCAGCCCAATAGCGCCGGGAATCAGTCTTAACATCCCTCCGACAGTACATTCACTCAGATGTGCTACTTTTGTGAATAGAGCATCCATCCGCCTTGTGACCTCCCAAAACACATTCCTTCAGGTTGGGGTATTGGCTCACTTATGTCCCTTTTATTGGAGCCTGCGAGAGGTGGGGCCGCAATGCTTCTATGGTGGGGAATCTGCGCGATTAGCTATGTGGTATGTCGTCTCACAGACGACACTCTCACCACACGTGCAGTATATTTGTACACCCCCACTACAGGATACCTGTGCACGTGCACGTATACTGCACTTCCGCTGACATCTGAGTTGCTACCGCGCGTCTTCCGGTGGTAAGTTAGGCATGTGGTGACTATATCATATATGAACGTGCTAATATGCACATCTATTACTAATATAGAAGTTAATACCCAAAACTGATACATAATAATATTAATTAAGTCTCAAAATTTTAACTAATTATTTTTTAAATTACCTATGATGTGAGATTAAGAGATACGTTTGCCAATTAAAGTAATTATAATTAACAATAGTTGTTTTTTATAATATTAGTCAAATTATGGATAATGTCTGAAATTAAGTAGTTCACCTACAGAATGGTTTATTCGTATAATTAGATAGTATTAGTGGGAGGAATGTATGTATGTTTATTAAATATTTTAGTTTTCAGTGTTTTATGTTTGTAATTAATACCGTTTGGATAAGGTGGGCCTTTAATTGCCTTTAATATGTTACCGAAATTTTTCTTGAAAGCGAGTCCCTTTAATATCTTAGAAATTATTTATTATATTAAAAGATGAACAATATATTAACGAACTGCTTACACAAAGGAACAATTTTAAGTAAATGCCTACTTTGTTAAAAGTTATAAGAAAATACAAAATTTGTGAAAGTAAAATTAAAAGTTGCAAGTTATTTTTGTTTTTAAATTAACAAAATTACCTTCTGACCAATTCTGTTGTCTTGGGTTTACCGATGTAAGATGAACTGTAAATATTTGCTTAAAAGCTAAAATATTGTATAATTTTTTTTTAAACTGGTCATAGCTAAGTTTTTATTTTAGATTATCTCTGAATTTTTGTTTCATTTTATAAATTTTGTAAGTGCTGATTAACATTTCTTTACAGCTATGTAAATAATTTTAATGTTTTCATTTATTCAGTCAATTAATTATTTATTTTAACAAATTCAGGTTTAACAGCTCAATTAAATTTAATGAAATATGAATTATAAAGCATATGTAAAATACCAAATCTGGTCAGGATTCAAACCCAGAACTTTATAGATGAAAGACAGAGATACTACCATTCCGCCATGGAATGAATGTGATTGGTTTCCTAATAAATTAATAACTTCATTGACGCAAATATTTATTTTCTAAACCAGTCTTGTCATATTACATTCATTTAAATGAAACATAAGCAGTAGAAAAATCCATATTTACTACAATAATAACACCTCATATCGTACATTTTACTTGTGATTACCTCATATCGTAAGTTTGAACTTTGTGTATGGGAATATGAAGTGAAAATTTTTTAGCTTATGAAAAATGCCATGTCTTACCGGGATTCGAACCCGGACATCCTAACATCTAATTCACAAAGAGTAAATCAATATTCGATGTCCGTAAACTAAACAAGAATCGTATTCCATATCATGTAATCAATACTGCGGGGGTGAGAAATGTGGAACTAGCTGATTAACCCAAATATTTTTCTATAGAAGAAAGAGCTTTTCCATAAAAACATTTTCAATACAATTGAAAGGCTGCCGGATTATTTTTCGGTAAATCTCTATCACAGCTGTAAAGCTTGTTGAATTCCTTTACTCCCACATAATAGGGGCTATCGTCATACAAATTTAACATGTGTGAAGGGATTCTTAAAATATTTTTTATCTAGCGCTTTAAGTGTGGTTAATTTGCTTGGCTTGAGAAATATCAAGAAACAGTAATTATAACGAAGCAGCTGATACAAGTAAAGAGATGGAATAGGTATCTTGTAAAAGTTGACTTAAATGATGACTAGAAATTGAATAAGTCATAATTGGTAATATTTTCTGAACATTAGATATTGTTTATTTAATAACCTATTATCAATGTGGCTTCAAAAAACTGCTTTACCCTGTCATAAATTTCACTTATACATCTGGGAATATAGAGGCACGCAATCAACAGGATCTGTGATGTGTAATTTATGACCTTTGATTGTGTGCCACACAATATTTTAACTAACAAGTAAGAATTTATAATTTTAAAAACATATGTTTAAAATGGTTTAACTTGATTTATGTATCCATAAGAAAATATTTTTCAACATAAAAATACAAGTATTATTGTAGAATCTAATTAAAGTAACATTAATACAGGTGTACCTCAGAATCCTTTTTAGGACCTCTTTCTTTTGTAGTCATTATAAATAACGTACTAAATAACATAAAAGTTACATTGTTATATGGCGATGATACTCCGATAATTTTGAGATACTACGATAACTTTGAGATTACGACATGAACTACGTTAATAAATGATTATCAGCTATATACTTCAACAAGCAGTTCTTAGCAGAGATTGTAGGCTTTGAAACTAGGCTGATGATAAACTATATGTACCTCCAATTAAATTTCGGCTTGGGGGATCGTTTTATGCTGTTTAATTTTAAGAGTTTCATTTTCTGCATCTAAAATGCAGTTGGTCTCCAGAAACACCAATACGTGTATCTCTCTGTACCACCCTTCAGTATTAATAATGTATCCATGATGTTTCTTTCTATCAAGCAGCCACTCATAAAAGAAGACGTAAAATCCTGCTTTTTTTATACTCAATCAATCGTTGATCCTCGCCCGTCTTCGGTAATATTCGTTACCAAAGTAACTCAATAATTCAATAAACTATTCTTTATATTCCACCTCATTTATTTTATTTTTAAATTCATTTTTTGCAATTATCTTTCAAGTTAATTTTCATGTTGCAGTGATTTTCTGCAGTTAGACTTACTAGTTCAGATGATCGTGTTAATAAATATTTGGTTGAGAAAACGACTTAGCGCAGCTGATGAGAGAGGTGTATTCCACAAAAGAGAAGCGAAATGATTGGGGTTTGGCTGAATTATCTACTGTGTGTTTCACAAGGATTTCTTTGAGAGAAGAGTTGCGATTCTTATTATTATATCTCTAGCTAATCTCTCCAGAATTTTGTTAACTTTTGGGTCTAGTTTAAAATCGTTAGCTATAGTTATTTTTATGGATGATTACTTTCCCGTCTAGCGCTACAGCAACGTTATAGAAGCAAGTTATAGCAAGCTTTAGAAGGGAAAGTATCATTATCGATCTAATTTGAGCATATGCAATTTTCACCGGATCTTGACGTTTTGATACCTGAGGATACAAAAAAACCAGATGGAAATTTTACGGTTATTCGTATGTATGCGCGCGCGCGCGCGTGTTTGTTTTGTACTCCTTATACCTCCAGAACTACTGGACCGATTTTGACCAAACTTGGTCGTATTATTTCTATGTATGGGGGCATTGATGCCATTAAATTTTCAATTTAAAAGATCAAGGAAGTGAGGCTGTAGAGCAAGGTCACTCTCAGTATCTCGAGATTTCGCTTAATTAAGGTTTTATTTTCTTAGGCACATTTGTTATTAATTAAAAAATAATAATACCAGCATAAGAAACTTCTGCAAAATCGCACCCTCATCTCAAATAATGATTTAAATAAACGAGCGGCTAGGTGAGTATACTGCCCAAAGTAACTTCTCTCACCACAAGAAGCGCTAGTGTAGCATTGATGTATAGCTGTTGTAGTCGAATGCCATATTTTGAAGTCACATGTGAGGGATAGTATTAAATAAATGAATAATATTAGAGTATAATAAAATATTTAAAGTGGCCGCTAGTACCGCCACACCCTCGTAAATTAAATACAGTATGCGTGCGTGCTTTAATTAGAATCATTGAATTAAAGAAAACAAAAAAAAATATTTTAAATAAAATGATAAATATTTTAAATAAAGTTGTGTGTGCAAGCCGTGCATCAGAAAACAGCGGCCTGACGGATATTCGCTACAACTATGTTATTAGCTTTTTTTTTATTGCTTTAGTAGTAATTCTAGTTTACAAACTACATTAAGTATTTACTTAATATTCTACAATTCTGTTAATTTCATAGAATAACTCGTGTCATTTCAATCCGACCTTGATGATGGTAACCTACATCTTGTGCTTCTAAATGTCACTTATGAGTATCACACGTTACATTGCGGGTGCTTCCAGTCCGGTTCGGGATCATGGAGTTGGTTGCTTATTGGAAGAACCGGTTCAGCCTCTCCATCAAGCAGGCTGGAGCCTAATAACTACTACAGTGGGGTAACGTTTACAAGTTGTTGTAGCCATTGATCTAGCCATAAATCTAGCCCATCTTCAACAGATTTGCTGTTCTTGACGTTGAGGCCTACTTAAAGGTAAGAGGGTCGACTTATGTAACCATCGTTCGGATGCTGAGTAAATTCCGGATATTGATGGGCATCTCAAAATGTTGAGGCGATTAAATCTTCATTTCGCGACTTACGATGACGAGTGGGATGGCTAGAAGAAACGTTGTCTGCGTCTTACTAAGATAACGCTGCATTAGTCGGATTTTATGAATCCGTAACTTTGGGTGACAACATTTATAAGTAGGCTGATGATTGTAGTGTTGATAAGAAGATTGGTGATTGGATCAGAGTATACATTAACTAAGCGCTTGCTCATTGACGTTAGATTATAGTATTGTCGTGGTGTATGGGGCGCGCGCAACGGTGCGGATTCTATCAAATGTATTAAATTGAAAAGTTTTTCAGTTTGTAACATCATCATAAAGAACAAAAAAATATGAAAAAGTCATAAGACTACTCTAAAAGATAGACATCATTAATTCTTTCTGCCATATTTTCGTCTTATTACTTGAAATCTAATATAAATTTATTTTCATTTGTTATTGTTAAGACAGTCCTGCCTTTTTTAAATTTTATTTTGTCGAATGATTTAAGTTCATAAGATCAAATTTTTACATTTTTCCTTTTCTCCAATCCTACATGTAGAAAGCGTCTTGAAATCTTGAATAAACTACTGAAAAAAGTTGTTTATTTTTTACCTCATTTCATTGATATATTTGATATTTTCTGAATTCTCATTCAAAGTTTTCTATAAATTATTTTTTTGTGCTATGCTGATGTAAACATTTAGTATTTTTCATGCATATAGAGGTTTTTTTTTTATATTTATTTTCACTTTGATGAATATTATCCTATATAACTACTTTATTCTTCAAAAATTCAAAAATAAAAATATATATTCGGCCCTTAAAGGATACCACCATCTTTCATCTATTTGATTATCATGATTAATATTGAATTTTACATCTCATAAGTAATATTACTTTCCTATATCCAACCTCATATAATTCCTAAAGGCCAGATAAAAATAACATTTTTATCCTTTGGGAAACAAGTAGAGTACATATCCCAAAATTCACAAATTCCAGGATTAACAAATCTCCCAGAATCAAAAATTTTTTATAGTAAATAATATTTTGCTACCTCTATTATTTTAACTATGATAGTATTCATAGAATTAACTGCAGAATAAGAAATCTTTTTAGTGACTTGCCTCTGTAGTAATTCCAGTTTAAAAAATGTCTGTGGTAGATATTTTAATAACAAGAAACTTCCTAGAAGTTTTAATTAATTTAAGTTATTTTTATGCATTACTAGTTCGAGTGGATATAAAAACGTTTCTTGTAAGCGAATAAAATATCCATTCCTTAACTTGGACCAAGTTATGCTTACTCTAACAACTGATTAAGACAGGTGTATGGAGTTTTAATAAAAGACAACATTTTTCACCGTGTAACTCGAAAACGATAGAAATTAAAATTTTGCAAGCTTATTTAGAACGACACATAGATATGAAAAACGCATTAAGAAGAAAAAAAAAACTTTTGGGGCACTCTGTCTTGTACAACCGAGTATGATCCAGTAATTAAAGTCATTGTATTATTATTAATAGTGTCATTAAAATTTCATTTTTATTAAGTAGATCTGATTAAACTTGAATAAAGTGTACTAAAATATTCACGCTTAGGAGTTCAGTGTGAAATGTGAATTTATTAATGAAACGTAAAATTATCTTTGAAATAAGTTAAATTTCAGATTTTACAATTAAATTTCAGAAGGAAACTTGCAATTTACTTTTTCGGTCACAATTTTTCAGTCGAAGAGTGGTCTAACTCTTGAAAATATTTATTACTGATAAATAAAACAAACAAACTTCTTAAAATCTGACATACCTAGTCATATCAAATGAAAACATAGATCAGTATATAATTAATACTTTATTGATTTCATTAATACTTCACAAACGTCGAAAGCGCGAAGAAGAGCGAAGGAAAATCATATTAACATTATTCATATTCTTAAAATTATATTATATTTTTATTTAATTATTATAATTTATTTTTACAATTAAGGATTGTGTAAATAAGTAATATTGAAAAGGTGGTAGTATTTTATACTGTAATTTATTTTAATTAAATTAATTAACTTATTTATTATTCATATACTAACTATGAAAAATACTTTCAAAACCAAGTAATTTAAAACTATTGTACTTATTTTAAATTTAATTATGTCTTAATTGTATAATTTGTTATGTTACATATTTTTTATATTAAATAATTAAAAGAATATAATAATTTCCTTTATAAAGATAATGATATATCTTTATATATAACAATTAATTATTTTAATTAAATGTGCTTTTTTAAATTACTTTTTTATTTTTGCATATTATTTAACAAAAGCGAAAAAAAATAGAGAGAAAAATAGAATTATAAGCAGTCAGTAAATGTAAAAGCTAATTTTTATAAATAGTTATACAGTATTTTGCTGCTAGGGCTCAGTTTGCAAGAATATTTAGTATAACTTTATTTATTTTACTGAATTATTTAAAGATTGCTAAATAATCCCTTACGGCAAAATAATGGGGATGTTTAATTTAATTCCTCGTATGTTTAGGTACAGATTACTTCACTGTCTGAAGGAAAAATAATAATCACAGTAACATTTAGAAACAAAACAAAAATCGAGGGGTGCGTTCTTCGCTTCGTTCTGTTTATTATTTTTTTCTCTTTAACAGACATGTTAGAAATTTCCTTTGAAGATGAAATTATTGATTCAAATGCATAGGGGAGAATCGTTGTTTTTGATTTTTTGTTTATTTCTGAGATACATTTGCATATTAAATTAATTTTTTTTTTTTTATAATTATTTTCCCCTTTAATTTTTAAGGTAAATATTTTCTTTTTTATAAATTGAATTTTGGTGAAAAACGATCCAGTCATAAAAACGAACGAGTCGTAAAAACAAGCTTGGTTATACAAAAATAACAATATGTTATTTTGTTTTGTTTAAGTTAGTCAATACCTAAAACCAATTATACCCGTTGGGTATCGAGTTGTTGAAAGACTTAATTTCCTTTTTATATCGAACATGAATTTTCTTATGAAACTTAATTTCAATTTTTTTTTAAACAATTTTTTCATCATGTGTTCCTCATTTTAATTTTTTCTTTTAAATAGGATGATCACAGTAAAGTCTAAATTTTCATAGCAATTTAGGAAGTCTTCGCATCATTCATCTTGGTGATAAACCCTTAATCATTTCAATGCTATCCCGTTTTCTCAATTTCACCTCTGTACTAAATAATTGAATTATAATCAACTAGCATAAAACTGATAATAATATATAAACTTTAAAAAGTTGTTAATTAAGATAGGGTAAATTTTAAAAAGAAACGTTATAATTATAAAAGTTCATCATTTAAACAAAAATCGACATTTCATTTTGGATTGCCCCATTTAAAATAATTAAAACATTTAACTGCTACAAATAAATAAAGTCTGATTTAATGTATGGTAAGTACAAATTAGGGTAAAGGATTTTAATTAAATACTTCACAAAAAAAATCATTGTAATAGGGGAAAACCTAAACGAAGACAATTAAAGGGAGTAAGTGTTTCCGCAATAGTTAGGCAGTAAATGAAATTTCTCTAAGTATTGTAACGGTCTAAATCAATACAACTGATGGTTTGAAGAGTACTCTAACTGAGCCATTACAGAATATAATTAGAATCATTTATTTAAATATCGTTTCGTATGTTTTCTTGATTTGATCTTTTTTTTTACATTTATTTAATTATTATTTTCTTATTATTTTTTTTTCTTAGAAAATTAATAATTTAATATAAAATAAATATAACTATTATTAATTTATAGTTTTCTGTCATGTAATTATTCTAAGCTGATTGCTTAGTGGCTAGAAAGATGAAAAGTTAACATTTCTGATAAATATATTAAAGAAAATTGTGTTTAAAAAATTTTAAACACAATGAATTGCATAATTCTACCGGCTACGCCAGTAGTATAGAAATAGGCATTGAAGAGCAAACTTGATCGTTAACCTAGGGAAAAAAAGGCCATAGCCACCCCACCCCTCCTCGAACCAATACGATTGCAATATTCTGGTAAAGTTACAATGATTATGCAAATTTCATGAAACAAATTTTCCATTTCCTTAACAACAATGACTCGACAATTTGTGGTCCTCTCGGCAGTTCAATTCCATTTTTCGTGCAATGGTTGTAAATATCTCGACGTAATTTCTAATGAATTCACACACACAATTGTTTAAGTGAATGTTATTGCCGCGCACACCAAACGGACGATATTCTACAATGTGAGAGGTGAATTTATTATCTAGGAAAGCGATGAAAGAAACGTAATTTAGATGCGAAGGCGTATCGGATAATTGCGTTTAGCTTTCTTGTGAAGCTCATCGGTGATACCCTTCCTTTCGCTCATCTTTTTTCATCATCTCAAAATGAAGAACTCATTTTTTTCATCTTAAAAAATGTAAACATGAGGAAATGTAAACGTACCGCTTTCTTCATAAGTTATCAGCCATATCCTTTTACGGGTTCATCTTTTAGAAAACTAAATAATGAATTTAGGATTAAAATGCAATGCTACCGTAATGGGATAGGAAAAAATTTATAGTGGTTTGAAGGCTTAACGATGTAGAAACTATAAACGCAAAAATTTCCCTAAATTTTTTTTCTGAAACAAGAAATAGCAAAAAAGAGGAAAAATATATAGTTATTTTTTGGGTAAGATTAAATAAACGTTTTTGGTAATTTGTTATCTTGAGAAAAAAAATTCAAGTTTTGTAAGAAAATATTTTTACTTAAGTGTTCCATAAATTTTATTTTTCCTGTAAAATTTTATTTTGGACAAAACAACCCTATCCCTTTTTTTCAATTTCTGCGAAAGTTTAACACATTCTTTCCCCCGAACATTGTACTTGTTTACAAGGTTTGATGAAAATTGATCATTGGAGGGTCAACAGTTATAGGATGTTCATCAATATAGATCAATATACATACGTACGTACGCATGTGACAAATGCACAAACGTCCGATGATAAAAATAAATTTTATGAACTTGGAATCAGTGAAATAAAAGATTTTTTTTTCAGAGATTATTTAATTTTTTTTTTAATGCACAAAATTAAAAAACGAAAGCATAAGATTTAAAAAAATCTCATGTGGACACCGCATGACTTCCTTGTATGAAAATCTAAAAATAATGCGATTGTAAATTATAATTTTCAAATACTATTAAATAATAAAATGTTTCATCAAATCTATTACACATTACTCATACACTTATGTAATAATGCCTATTAAATTACATACACACATTTTTAAAAGGCCATAAAATTTTATTTCACTAATAACTTCTGATTTATTGTCATTTTTTTTTTTTTATTATTTATTGTAAACAAAATTTTTACAATCACGGGTTAATAATTATTAATAAATCAATATATTTAAATTAAAATAAAAATGTTAAAAATATAAATAAAAAAAATATTATTTAATTCATTTAAAAAAAAGTTAAGAAAAGAAAAAAGGAGACGAAGTCTAATTCCGCCTCATATGCCTTCCCTTGTAAAATTCAAATATTTCATTAATTAAAATATTATTTGGTTATAACTCTGGAATCAATGAAAGTAAGTGTGATATATCGTTGGAAAGCTCTCAATGAGAGCTTATTATTGCTAAGAAAAAGTCAAAACCAAATTTTTTTGTATTTTGGCCTTTTTTGGACACTTCTGATTTACTCGATTGCTATAAAAAGAGAAGGTGTACAACTATATGTTACAACAGTCCTAAATCCAAAATTTCAACATCCTACGATTAATCGTTTTTGAGTTATGCGAGATACGAACGTAGAGACATCACGCCGATACTAGTCAAAGTGGATTCAGGGATGGTCAAAATGGATATTTCTACTGAAACTGAAAACTGAAATCTTTCGCAATCACAATACTTCTTTAACTTCGTTCAATGAAGTAAAAATACCAATTATTTTGGATGTTTTTGATCGATCTGCATACTTTCCTGTAATAGCTATAACTATTGTAGCAGCATATATTATTACAGCCGGGAAAATAAAAAAGTTAACTACTAAAAGATAATAAATAAAAATAAAACCTGAAGAAATATATCAAGAAAATTAACAATAATAATCCAATATAAATGTCGTGAAAAAGTCAAATACAAATCTCTTAAAAGAATAAATAAAATTCCAATTCTCTCAAAATAATAAGGAAGTATTTATTTGAAAGAAATGTAAAAAAAAAACAGTAGACTATAAATTTCAACCCTTTTAAGTAAAAACTTAAAATTAACGGTTTTATGAACAAAGAAATCAGCATGTTCATAAGCATTAACAGATCTTTGTAAAAATTACCCTGAAAATAAAATTTAAAAAAATAAATAAAAAATTCTATTAAAGAATTTCCATACTTTTACTTATATCTTGGCTTTATTATGTTTAGAAAAAACCCTTAATAGTTAAAATTATTGTGAACTTTATCATTTTTATTATCGCTTATAAAAGTTAGGTTATAAATTAACATAAGAAAACAGATTTTTTACAGGAATATTTATTTATTTTCAAGCAATGATTTATTTCCTGCATTACAAAAAATAATATTTTATTTATAAACATAAATGATCATGTTTGAAATTCCACATATATATAACTCCTTTCTTTGTAGATGACTTGATTTTATTGGAAAAACGGAAGATGAAATACAGTTTGTTCTTTTAAAGCTTAACTGGTGGAAAACTAAAGTTGCAAAGCATCGAAGAATAAAATAAGATACTACCTTTTAAAGGTCATCAACCGAACAGGTTGAAAATTTTGCTGTGTAATGCAATACTCAACAAGTGAGATAGTTAATATACAATTATTTAGATAGTTCTGTATGACATAATATTAGTACAAACACTTACGCAAAATTAAGCAAATTAAAATCCTTTCAGGCAGAAAAAAATCGATTGAAACCCTAAAAGTACTTCATTATTAAATTTTATACGATATTATAAGCTTTCAGGAATAGTAAAAGTAGTATAATAAATGCTTGTAAATACTATTTTTTGAAAATTTTGGATGAACAAATAAATAAATAGTAATCTAACAAGCAAGGCGAATTTATTTTCAATCACAATAGTTCGAAATTATCAAAAACATTGGAGTGAACATCCTGACCCCTTAAGGAAAGACACCCTCTATGTAGCAGTTTCGGTCACCATGCCACCCTCTCCGTACCTAGCCCTTATGGGCTTTACCGGAGGTCATCTTCAAAACCTCGGCAAAAGGCACTTCTCAGCCTTGTTCTTGCCTCAGTCAGGATACCACCTATGCGAATATCACGTGTGAAATTTCCATCGGTGTACTACCATCATTAAAAACCCTCAACTTAGAATTGAAGATCTGAGGTTCTTACTTCAGAATTATCTTTTAAATATAAATTACCAGTTAGGAAGAATCTTACAGATAGCAAAGCCGTAACAGATCTTTAAAATAATAATCGTCAAAAGGTCTTATTAAAATATGTTATCTTTAAAAGGCATATCTATAGGTTTTCATCCTAACTTTCAATTATCCTACTATTTAACAACTCAAGTTTTACAATGCCTAGACACCATAGTAAAGGCGAACGTCACCAAGAGTTCACATATAGTATTATATTTATACCTTTATCGGATAACTACCTTATAACTGGACTAATTACTACTAGATTAAATTACTAGAATAATTAATAAATTATATTTTTATTTGTGGTAAGTATTATTTGTTTGTTATTACTGCTAGAAGTTTGCCAAACTTCAATTTTGATTCTATGCAATGATATAATGAATAGAGCAATTAAATAAATTGTAAAAGTAAATTCGACTTTCGCATATTTTAAATAATGGTTTTTTTTTGCAGTTTCTACCTAAATGATTATATTATATGTCGAGAAACTGTGATCGAGTAACGATTTATGAAAAATCAAACTTTTCGCAAAGATAATTGTTTTCATTTCAGGATTATTTAAAAAAATGAATAACATTACTTCAACTCATGGAAAAAAATCACTATTTTTTGTAAATCAAAGTTAGATATAACTTGAGTGATAATTAAAATTATTAGAGAACTGAGATGTATAGTTCTGGTTACCAATTCCGAAAAAAACAAAATAAACAGGAAGATAAAATAATATCACGATCTTTGAAATATTTTAAATATACCTTCATTACTGATATGAAAAAAGAATTTACATTGTTTGCAGTAAATTCTCTCAGAAAGAAACACCACTGTCCTTAAAGACTTTTTTTTTTAGCAAAACAGCTAAGACAGAAAATCTGATTGATTAATTTTATTTGAGTGTACAGGATCTAGGGGTATAGACTATAAAATATTCAATGAAAACTTAAGAAAGAATTGTCGATTATCGATAGAAAATGGAAAGTTGTTTTAAATCAAACCACAGTTCAGAATTTTGAGGAAAGACTTAACGAACATTGTTATTTTATATATAAATAAATTACATCAATTATAAAGAAACTTAGAAGCAGTTTTATTGTTTAATTTTTACCCACCGGGTTAGTCTAGTGATAAAGTCTTCATCGCAAATTAGCTGATTTTGAAGTCGAGAGTTCTAAGATTCAAATCGTAGTAAGTTTAGTTACTTTTATTAAAGTAAAAACACTAGATCGTGGATACCAGTGTTCTTTGGTGGTTGGGTTTCAATTAACCACTCATCTCAGGAACGGTTAACTCGACTTGAAACTGTACAAAATTACTCTTCTTTCACATTCATGTGTATCATTCTCATTCATCCTCTGCAGTAAAGCCTTACTGTGGTTCCGGAGGCTAAACAGAAAAAATATTTTAATTTGAAACCCGCTGGATGGCCTAGTGGTAAAATCATCATCTGTATACTGCTGATTTTCAATGTCGAATCCTAGAGAGTCAAATCCTAGTGAAGGTAAGTTACTTTAAACGGATTTGAATACTAAGCATGGATAATGATGTACTTCAGTAGCTGGAGTTAGTTATAACCACATATTTCAGGTTGGCCTGAGTCTGTGCAAAACTACACTGATTTAGATGTCATGTGGGGACGTGTTGTCATGCAAGAATAACGCAACACTATTGATTTTTTCTGAACGCAGTTTTCGAACTTTTGATCGCAAAACATTTCAAATGAAATTTCTGTAGTAAGTAGGAGTTACAGTGATACCATTTGGGAATCTGTGTGTCGCAATTACATCCTATTTAACATAAACGAAAATTATTACTTTTTTCACTTTTTATTTCATGCGACATTTTTTTGGTCTCAGGGAGTGATGATTGTTCCAAACACTGCTTTGTGACTTCAGTTCAGGTTTAAGATCAGATATCCATATTTTATTAATAACAGTTATTCGATTCAGGAACTGCTCGCCTTCCCTTTTATAACCTGTAAGCAGTTCTTGTCCAATTTCGAGATCGGGTCGGGTGGTATCCATCGCACTGCGACCTATTTTTTTTTGTTGAAAATGTCCCTTAAAATGCGATGTACTTTAGTTTTTTGTAATCCAGTTTTATTTTTCATTTATTTTACTGTCATCCGACAGTCTTCGTCGATAATCGTCGCAATGATAGGAATCCTTGTGTTATCTGTGGGGGTATAGCAGTAGACCACGAGGTAGCTCATCTGCTGTACTACTTCTCTCCCCTAAACGTTTTATACAAATGCTGCATTTAACAGTAATATCATCCCTCACTTTTCGTAACTAGAAATAAATTATTGGCACAGCATTTCCTCTTAAGTTTTGATTTTGATGCATGCGTATTGATAGAATCTTGTTATGTGCCTCAAATCTAAGTTCAGTTCTGAATTGCACTGACATCATTTACTGCACTTGACATCAATGTACAAGAAAAGTTATATGTTAAACACATATGCACAGATAAACTTATATTAAAACATTTGAATGTTAGTTTTTGTACAACCCACAAACATTAGCGTACTCTGTTAAACAGAAAGTTAAGAAATAAATTTACGATATGTTATAAATTTACGATAGTTTTATAAAAAAATTAAATAAACAGGAATTTCTGTTGAGTAAAACATCACCATTAACTACTTTTTCAGGTTAAGCAGAAATAAGTAATTAATGCAATATATATATATATATATGTATGTATGTATATATATAATATATATATATATGAAAAAAAACACTGCTATATGAAAAATTAAGTAAAAAGTAATTAATGTTACTTCTTCCTTGCAATCTAATAATTAATAATAATTAAATTACAAGTAATACTCGTATTTAAGATTGTATTTCTAATATATTATCAAGAATTAACTTGGATTAATTAAGCTGGATTAATTTAAAATAAGTTCTTCTTACACCTACCGCTAGAAGAGGAGCTGAATAAATAACGAATTATAAACGAGATGTAGGTTACATTTTAAGTAAAAATTTAATTAATCTTATTAATTTAAATTAAGATCCTTTTTAAAAAGCAAAATATTTTCAAATATAAATAATTTTACAACTGGAATTAAATTACTTCATAACTCCTTCTACCCTCCCTGAATTTTTAACGTTTACCTGCACGATTTTCCCAACGATGTAATAAATTAGCATCTTAATAAATCACGTTGAATAACTGGTTTATACGAGCTACTCGTTTTACCGCATATAACAATTTATTCTCTCATTAAGCATTACAAGTATGTGATAAAGTAGAACTGTATTATATTAAAATAATTGAACTCGTAAAAATGATTCGAATTGATCTCTTCTCAAAAAATTTTAATATCAGCTCAAAAAAAAGTGTATACTACATCCAAAATATATAGATAGATTAGAATTTTTTTCATACAATTACAAACTGTAATCAACTTAGAGGTTGGTAATAGTCAAGATTAAATATATAACTGCTCTTTTCAAATATCAGAGGATCGGGAAATATCAAGGGCCGTAATAATGATATTCCATGTCCGTTTGCATTCAATTAACGTTGCTGCTTTTGGAATAGTTGGCCTGAAACTACAAGATTAATCGCTGAACCGTAGATCAATGTGCAGCATGTTGTGAGAAGGAGAAAATGCATTAAAAATAGAAGAAACATTTTTTCATTTTTTAAAAAGAAAATACTAGAAAGTAAAACATTATAACTTTAAATGAATTCTACATAAAAGAAAATAACAAAAAGATGGGCGCAAATATAATAACGTTTCTCATTACAATCAAACTTTACTAAAAAAAAAAAAAAAAAAAAACAATAGTAGAAAGTCATCATTTTTATAATAAAAGAGGAGGAACAAGGGAAGTATTATTTCTGATACCGGGAATCTCAAGCCTGGATTTGGCTGTAGGGGTTTCAAAAAAAAAAATTATTGGTATATAGGAGATTCTAATATTATATTTTTTTCCTAATACATGAACTCCAGTCTCAATCCATAGACAAAGATAAAATCATTGTGCCCTCTTGATTCAAACTAGAAAAAAAAAACAAACAAATGCTGGTGAATTATATTGGATTTGATATTGTCTTATTTTTTACAAGAACTGATATAGACAAAAAATTTCTTGAAAATCGCTAATAGTGTAAATAGAAACATGCAGAAAATTTCTAACTGTACATCCTATCTGCTATCACGATGAGGCTTATCGTTCTTTTGAATATGTTTCTTTTTTTTATATTACCTCTTCTTCAAACCCTTTGTACTAGCAGAATAATTTAATTTCTTTCATTTCTTTATTAATTGTCACCATGATTACAATTACCCTTTTAAATTAAAATAACTTAAAATGAACAATAATTTCTCTTTTATAAATATGTACTTTTTTTATCTTATCCATAAAAAAAAATTTAAAAAAAGATCTTTAAAAAATTTAAACATTATTCATTTATGAGATTTAAAAATATTACTTCCTTCTGAACCAATTTAGCATTGTAATCCGTTAAGTCTATTTCTTTACTCGTTTCTTTAAATTTTTCTTAACTATTAGTTTCTCACAAAGTTTTTGTCCAGATATTTTAGGGACTTAATAGCGCTAACTCCAGATAACTAAAATTATAATTATACCTTACACTGTCGCAAATTTTTTTGTAGACTTTTTTTGTGATACATGTATGGCTTTGTTATGCGTCTTTAAAAATATATTTTGCGTTTCAGCTTTATGTAACTTCTTAAATAATAAAGTAGGATTTTTAAAACTTTTTGCAAACTGTTAGCTATTTGTCATGCTGGTCTGGTGATATTCATATATTCACGTTTAATAGAGAATTGACAGGCAATTGTTTTTCATGTACTAGAAGTTTTAAAATTAGAATCGTTTAAAAGAAACTGAAGTGTAATCTATTAGTAATGTTATTATAAAGTAATGCATTTTATTTATTTATTTTTTTCTGTTCACGTTCAAATACTTGAAATAATACTCGTTTACTGTAATTTATTTGCTGATCGATCCATAACCATGAACCTTTCAGATTTTGATAAAGAATAGCGGAGTTTACTTTTAAGAATGCTTGGAATTTTACCAGAAATTCATCTTCTAGGATTAATCTAATTCTTTCCTATTTCTTTTTCAGTATTTGTTAGTTTTTCATATTCTATCTTTATAAAGACAAATTCTTCTGTAAATTTATAAAATATTGCATCCATGAAGTCAACTGTTGAAAATTTGTTTAATCTGGTAACATTCATGCATATATATATATACTATTAAACAATGTAAGGAATAAAAATTAAATTTTGTATTGTAAGAAGGGATAGAAATTCACCAAAATGGTTATAGAAAAATTATCATTTTAAAGATCGTTTAGATTATTATATTATCTAATAATCTTATTAGTAGTATTAGAGTAGTATTAGGACTTACTGGTTGAACGGGGATCAGACTTTTTTTACAAATAGGTCACGTAATAATCAACATAAAATCATAAGAATATGAAACCGAAATGGGTGACAAAAAATATAATTACATATTCTTTTTTTAAAAATAATAAAATACCCTCTTCTATCATGACGATTTAAATAATTAGAACGTACGATTACATGTGAGGAGTAGTACTGTAAGTATTGGTATCAACATCAAAACTATTAGCATAAACAAAACCTTCGCGTGATAGCTTATTTTCTATTTTTATTAGTAGCCATATACTTCAAGCGCTAAACGTATTCCCTCGTAAAACCAGAGCAAGGTAAAGAATGACACTTGATAGTGTTTTTCTTGCATTTCATTGAATAACTTTCTTCATGAAAACGGTCCTGGTCACGATAGTATTATGACTTCCATGCCCTGTTTATACTGAAATCAACTGACGTCACGGCATATGTATTCAGCCAGCTAACACACACACAAACACACACACACACACAAACACTTGTTTCCATCTCGGGTATATATTTTTTTCAAAACTTTATTTAAATATCACAAAAAAGTTAAGGAAGGACATGTGATGAATGTAAAATAGTAACGTGAAGAAACAATTTATGAAAAAGAAGTGATGAAATATTGTGCTGTAAAATAATATTGCGGAACAAGTTTATTTGAGGAATTTTTAAAGCGTTATAATACAATTTCTTACTGATATAAATTTCTAGATTCAGATAGTATACTTTTAAAACAACAGTTTAAGTCAAGCAAATACTGGAAGACAATAAACTAATTTTAAGGAACAATGAGTCTAACAAAAATATGTATTAATGTTAAATTCATATAGTAAGTATTCAGAATTTTATAACTTAATGAACAACAAAAATTTATGAAATAATTTAATAACTAATTTCATAATAAGGGTAAAATGAAAGGTGGTCCAACTTTATTCCCTAAACACTGCTCTTTTAGCTTATAAAATTTCATTTAATCTAAACATTTTCTTAAAAAAACCTGAAGGAAAATCGATAAAAGAACCATTTTGACTAGTTTTTAGCTAGAATTAAGCGCTCAAATTATTTGTGACAGAAATCCGACTGACTGCCAAATAAATAATCAATGTTCATTGTTCTTACTCTTCGACATTTTTGGTCACAAGTTTTCCAGTTATCAATCATTTTCCAAGAAATAATTACTTCTCAGGGATATTTATTTTAAAAATGAAAAAAAATAAAAATAATAATATGGTCGTTCTCATTCTCAGTATAAAAAGATGTACAAAATACAAACAAAAAAAACCATTAATACGTCATGTGTGAACTGATATGAATGGAAAAACTATGATAAATATTTCAATTCAATACTGGAGTATTACAGTAACCATAACGAGAAAATTCTTAGCCAGCACATCGTCTTACATCCCAAAATAATCAATGAACTCTACCTTACGCAATTTTTATAGTGGCTTTTATTTTTTGTTGGAGTTAATGTAAAAACTACTTAAAAAATACATTTCTTAAACAACACTTCATTCCTTTCTTATAATAAATATTTTAATCGAATATAAATATTTACTCATTCAACTTATTGAAAGAGTAGGTATTTTTAAAAGAAAAATTCGCTATTTCGTAACTGAAATTTTAATTAGTTGAAAAACGGCTGATAATGAAAAATCTTATTTAATCTAAAAACGCTCAAATTTGGTGAAGATGAAGAAAATATTAATTAATTAAAACGATCAAATTTGGTGAAGAAAAGATTAATTCTTGAACAGTTAATAAGAAATATGTTTGAAAATTTTAGTGTGTATCATATGGACGTAAATTGTAATTCTGATTAAAAGTGATCATAATAGTAATTTTCTTATAAATTATTTGAGTAACGGGGTGATTCTATATGGTAACAGAAAATGGATAGTAAAATAAAACATGTCATTTCTAATTTTTTATCGTTACTAAGATGTTTCTTCTTAGTATTCAGATTCAGACGCATCAGACAAAACATAACGCGATTTGTATAATTTTTGTTTATTACAGCTATTTTAATGGCTTTATCGACACTGCGGTACATAGTGAAAGTTTAAATATCTCTATATATGTGCTCTAAAAATTACCTCACTGTTTAAAAGCGAACTTAACTTCAAGGTAATTTATTAAATAAACCTATTAATTAAATTTATAACTATAATATCTTATTAAATAATCCACTTATTTAATCCAAATTTTTTAAATCTATTAATATATTAAAGAAACTTGGAACGCCGTTTATCTGTTTCTTCTGCTTAATAGAGGATTAAAATTAGGGAAAAAATATTGAAGCACCGATGATATTGCATACACTTAACGATGGTTCCTTGTCTACTTATTATTTGTAAAATGAGTGATTTGTGAAGATCGCTGAGAGTAATGAGTTTCCCAATTTTTAGCTAATACTGTAAACGAATATTATTTTCAAGCATACAGATAATCTATCGAGAAAATCTATTATTTAAGGTATAAGTTTCAACACCATGCATACATACGTAATTCAAAAAGTGCAATCAATCCTAATTTTAAAATGAATTATTCTAAAAGCAAAGATAAATACATGGCCACTAACAACGTAACTTTTAGCCTAACAAAAATATTTTTTATTGACCCATCTCCGTTTATACTGTTCAGTACACTTCAGATCGTGAGATGGTAACAATGATCAACAATGGATAGAAAACCCTTTGAGCTTCCTCATTATGTCATTCTGCAACATCAAAATTATACCTTTTATCGAGTCTGAATTCAGGCTTCCATTTGTTTATGATTAAAAAAAACTGAAGTGAACCCCACATGAATTTCTTGTGCACTTATAAAATTACATATACATATTTTTTTCTGCACTTCATTTAAACTTATTTCATTTGAAAATGAGATACGATCCTCCAATTCTATAATAAAGTGGATAATTACAAAACTGCATTGTAGTGGACACTACATTGCATTACATTAGTTTTTTGTGGTGCCCGATCAGCATTTTATATTAATTTAGTTATATGATAATTTTGTTTCACCACGTTCAAGTAGATATGTGGCTGCGTTAGCGCGTAAGTGAGAACATGTCAGATCCGTAACCATCCATTCGCACACATCCATTCGAATCCGACTTCATAAACAAATTCAATTTTTTTTTTTTTTTTTTAATTTAAATATACTGATTTATGAATAAATATTAGCTTGTTATAAAAATTTTTGAATTAAAATGAAAAGTACACAAAATTTTATTTCACTAATAACTTCTGATTTTTTTAACATGCTTTCTTTACGTTGTTATTACTGAATTAATATTTATTTCTTTTTTTTACAGTACAAATTATTAAACTTTTTTTAAAAACAGATATTAATAATTATTAATAAATTAATATATTTAAATTAAAAAAATCTGTTTGGGCCTACATGACTTCTTTGTACACCTATTAAATTACATATACATATTTTTAAAAGTACATAAAATTTTATTTCGCTAATAACTTCTGATTTATTTTCATATACTTTTTTTATTGTTATTATTGAATTATTATTTATTGTAAATTTTTTTTACAATCACACGCTAAATAATTATTAATAAATCAATATATTTGAATTAAAAAAAAAGTTAAAAAAAAGGAATTGAAGTCGAATTAGAACCAATATTATCTTCCCCTTGTAAGAATATTTCATTAGTTTAAAAATATTCATTAATTAAAATTTTATTTGGCTGTAAGTTTGGAACCAATGAAAGAAAATAAGTACCACTTATGATACATCGTTAAAAAACTCTCAATGATGGCTTATTACTGCAGTTAAGAAAAAGTCTAGAATCAAATTATTTTTTTATTTTGGGTTTTCTTTTTTATATTTTTAGTCAATTCGATTGCAATCCAAAGGGGAGGGGCACAATTAGATATTACAACAGTTCTAAATCCAAAATTTCAACATTCTACAGCTAATCGTTTTTGAGTTATGAGAGACACATACGTACGTACGTAAAGATCTATCCTAAATTAGTCAAAACGGATTAAGGGATAGTTCTGTGAAATCTAAAAATTGAAAGTTTTCGCGATCACAATACTTCCTTTACTTCGTACAAGGAAGTAAAAGTTGAAGGATAACTAGTCTAGGTAAGAAAAATATTGTGTTAATACTTAATTTTGACTATAAAATTTATAAACTACATAAATATTAATAATTATAGAGAATTTAGTTTTAATAAAAATATATAAAAACATAAGTAAATGTCATTCTTCTAAAGCGTTATTGAATTAGAAAAAAAACAAAAATTTTAATTTGTACTAATATTTATTTGTTTATTCAAAATTTATCTTGATAAAAATCTTTACAAAATATTTTAACCAACTGAAATTTAAGTCTGTTTAAAAGCAAGCTTGTTTATAAATCTTTCTTTTACGTATAACGAAAGTTATTTTCATGTATTATTTCTTTTTTACATATACGATAGAAGAACAACATTTAAATTCTAAATTTATTGATATTTACATAAAAAGTATAATTATATTGAATTCAATTCAATGTTTTTATTTCTGTTACTAAAATAAACATCTTTTCTATTTTAATTTTTATTCGGTTTGTGTGTTGTAACTCAGAAAACGGTAAAAATCTAAAATTACATAAAGACTAAATATACTATCAGTAAAATATAGCTGCTTTTTCTACATGGAAATTTTCCTCGTTTTAAAGTACGTAATCGCATTCTCATTAGGTATTGTTACCATTGTCAAAATAATAAATTTAAAATTTGTATTACTCAGAATAATAAATTAAATTTTACTTACATTACTTTTATTTTTTCATATCTATATACTTTATATTCTTACATAATTTAAGAAAAAAAAAAGAACAGTTCTAAAGAAAGATATTACAATTATTAAGAGAAACGTTAGTTTGGAAAACGAACTTATAAATAATGATCTTCATTAGCTTTTTTTTCAAAGAAATTATCATTTATTTATTTTACAGAGATAGATTTATTTTTATAGTTTTATAATTATTAATTTTGCAGGAGCAGAAATGAGTTTTATAATTTCTTCCAACCACATTAATAACAGTCGCATTTCCTCTTTAAAACTAATTATAAATAGACTGAGAACTCAAATTTATTAGGCTGCTTACTTTAGTGTTAACGATTTTAATTTTTCGTAGAGATTAGTTAGCTTATCTACAAAGCTGAATTGCGCAACTTACTTCACACACTGTAACGCTCTTCTTATTGTCTTTTTGTATTCTCGCACTCAAGGTATTAACTCAACAATCTTTATTAATAAATCATTTTATTAATTTTGATAAAATCCTTCTTAATTATACAGAGATCTTGTTATTTATTATGTGTGTATCTATTAAATTAATTTTTTAACGTAATTTATATAGTTTTTCAACGTTCATGTTATGGAACGATTTGTTACACAAATTTTCATAATTTTATTATTGGTTTGTAATGTAGTTGCCACGTTTATAGCTATTTTTAGGCAAATTCTTAACGTCTCCGGAAAAAATCCTTAATTCTTTCACGTTTTACTCCTTACTGAAGGTTAACTGGTTAAAGATTTGAAGGTTAAATGATTAACTTTGGAACTGTTTTCCAATTACTGCACAGCCGTCGTACCTTCTTCAGTGCATTGTTATATAATTTATCTTGTAGTTTTTCTTTTGGTTTTCGATTAAATTTTATTCCCTCAGTAGTCTTATTTGAAAAAAATATTAGTAAATATTTTTTAACGGAAATATAGTAAAGTAACGTGCTGTCAGTAAGAAAATGTCCAACATAAATAAAGTGATTTATTTCTGGTGTTGGTTGAAGTAAGTGATAATAAGTAAGTGTTGAAGAAGGAAGTGAATGAAGTACGAGTCCCAATGCTAATACAGTGAAATTGAATTTTCCTTGGTTAAACCTTCCATTCTGTTTTAATTTTCATTTCAATTTCATAACAGATTTAAAATTTTTAAATTAAATTCAAAATAAGGGAGGTCTGAAGTGCATAAAAAATGCTAGCATCTTCGTAAATTTTTTGCCCATCCGTCTGTCTATATGTGTGTGAAATTTTGTTTTACGAACTCTACTGAAAAAGTATATTTTTATCCTGTGTTTAATGTACAAAACTTTTGTCGTTCTAACCTACATATCATTCTAGCCGTTGTAAGAACGAGTATAAGCTCTTTATTTTAACATTGTCCTTACGGAAGTTCTAAGAAATATGCAAGTTACGTCGTAAACAATGTAGGTAGTTGTAAACAGTTTCGTTATACACAGTTCCAACTGTATAAATGAATACACCAGTCCTTGTCACCATTTTTTGAATTTATTTGGTAATATTTAACACCTCTATGTTTTGGCCCAATAAATTATATTCCATTATTTTTTTCATTTATAACAATTTTTTTAATACAAAGAAACAAAGCGAGGTTCTGTTTAACAACCCTTTTGCGCTTTCTCTGTTTTTGTGTTTGTCTTCCAGTAATAAAATTTCTAGTGTTCCTTGGTATTTGGCTGAACTATACAAGTGTAACAGAGAATATAAAATTCTCTCTTAAAATGGTTTCCAGGAAAACGATTTCCCTTATAGATTTTTAATGCTTATAATTTGAAAGATGTCGACTTAATGAGGGATCTAATAAAATTTTGAGGCCTACCCGTGATTAACAAAATTACACTTCTTACACAACTGTTTATATTATTATGTGAAAATTCTGTATATCTAATGGTTAGTTGGCCAGATAAGGTTGTTGTTTATCTTTGTCAGTTTATTTCCTGATAACGGTGGGATTATTATCAACTTTACATAATGCCGGCCTCCATGGCGCGAGTGGTAGCGTCTTGGCCTCTCATCCGGAGGTCCCGGGTTCGAATCCCGGTCAGGCATGGCATCCTCAGAAGATATACCTTAACGGTGATTCCGGAGGTTAAAAAAAAAAAATACTTTACATATTAAAAATGTCTGTTTTTTAACAGAATTAAATTTTTTTTAATGTAATAAAAATACATCGTAGCTGGAAATATTAGGGAAACTATAACAGTCTTTATTTACAGTTTAGATAAAATTTAAAAGAAAAGATAATACAATGAAAGTACCATAATACTTCTAATTTCTGTTTGTTTTTATATTGTCTTTCTTCTTTCATAAAATAACTAATTATTGAATAAACTTGATTCTATTATCCTTTGACACTGTTTGCATTTGAAGAAATTAAACAAACTATAGAATAAATACATTTCATAGTAAAGAAGAAAAAACTAAGTTTTCGAGAAAATAATGAAAACATTATATAGAAGAATATGTTGGGTATTCAGATAAACGATCAATGAGTTTCTTGTAATTTGTCTTTGTATCCATTTTCTTATTCCTTGTGTGCAGTAGTCTCCTGTATTTTTCTTGCCATGATTACTCACTGTTACATGCAGTAATCCTTGCCTCCATACCATATTATAAAAGAAAAGAATTTTTGTGACTGTTTCTTAGAAGGACACAATGAATGATTAGTGGGAAAAACTCTAGTAGAGTATAAAGTATACGATCAAGCGAGCTGATAAACGACCAAGATATCAGACCCCTTCGTATACGGATGTAGTAGAAGTACAAAGAAAATTGTAATGGAATAAGGTGAGTTGGTTAACTGCGTTGTTACTGAGATAAGGTATCGTTTTTGAATCAACAGAAACAATATGATAAAGGAAACTCAAGCAAGTGGTTTTAAAAGAAGGTATTTTTCAATAAATATAATGTTTAAGTAATTAGTTAAATTGAATTGAAACTGATGAGATGGGAAAGTATACTGCTTCTATATAGAGTTTGCACTGATTGTGATAGAATATATGAAAAAGCATTAATTTTAAAGGAATAAAGTTCAGGTTATCATTTAAATTAATTAATGTGTTAGTGGACATCCATAGAAAATAAAAGTGTTGTGTTCGGTAGGCAAAAAAAAAAATATGTGATGGGATTAAGCAGGGTTGATTCCTGCAATCATCTTTATCATTTATCTTATCTTTAAATGATTTAAAAGATTATGTAGAAGGGAGACTTTCGGTAGGAAATTTTAACGTTAAAATTTTCCTTTATGCAAATGACCTTGTTTTGCAGATACCCATACCTAAATCTGTATAATCAATGATAAATAAATTAAAATAATAGTATAAACTTAGAGGTAATGAATGAATACGAATAAGTAAAAAATAATGGTGTTCTAGCGGGAAATCGTTGGTTGCATACCAAGTGGTTTTATGGTAACAGGAAAATCGAGATAAGAGTTTTGTCTTGACGTTTACTCTTTCGTTTTCTCTCCATAAAAAAGTAGTTGAAAGAGTTTCAGCAGCAAAAAAAAAGAGTTGAATAATGTTTGAAAAAATTGTATAAATCATATTAATATTTTGGGTACAGAGATTTTGGATATTATCATGTCTCGTAACTTTGAATGTATTTTTAACCAAGAAAGGGTGGTAGAATCTGAAGTGTTAAAAGGGGGAAAGAAGGAATCTAATTAGAATATTCAATTTATAATCAAAATGTAAAAAAAGACAGATCATTTTATCAATATTTATTCAATAATGGCGGAATACAGATTGCGGTCGTTAGGAGACATTAAAATTCAGGGGGATGATTTAATAGAATGGCTAAATAAAACAAACTGGAAGGATCCTGGTATGTTATCTTAGAAAAATATGGAAGTTTAGATGGTTATTAATTTTAGGAAGGGGAAACTAACCTGAAAGATAAGACTCGAAATTGTGATTATTTTAATCAATCACTGTGATGTTAAACGTTCTTAGTGTCAAGGATATTCAATTGTATTTATTTTATTTTAATTATTTCTGTAATGTATGTTGGATTCAATAACTATTCTTACAAAAAGGTAAGAGAATACAAAAATAAAAAACATGTGGCAGTCGCGGGATTGGCCGACAGAAGTTATTACTTCTTTTACGAGTTATAGATGTATGTTTTTTTTCTTAAAAAAATTTCCCCATTTCCACACACACACACACACACAC
>JAAAKQ030242860.1:0-11073 GCA_010016005.3 Zanna intricata | reverse complement strand
TCAGCTCGAAGTGAAAATGGAATCTTCACACACGGATCTTCCTAAATGGATCTTCCTACACGGTCTAGACCAGCGAACAAACAGCCTATACACGGTTTCCCCATTCAGACAGGACTGGAAAAAAATGAAGAGCGACTGCAGGATATATGCAAAATTTGTGCAACTGGGGAGATACTCTAAGGACCCAACAGGGGCAGCAGAGTTTTTTGTCTGTTGGAGCAAGGATCAACCTGATGATGAGGCGAGTAATTTTTACAGCAATTTTTTGAGCCTGGTAGACCAGACCAAACGGTTAAATTCTTTGGTGCGAACTGTTCAAACACGAAAAAAGAGATTAAGACCTGCTCTGGAGTAATAGATAAGCTCTTGATTGAAGTCATGAAGGTGGGCAGTCTTCATCATCTTATTTACAAGCTCAGAAGCTTTGCCGGATTAAGAAGGCTTTTTGTTCAAGAAGAAGGGACTGCCTGTCCGATCTATGGTGCGACGTCGCTTGTTGCGATAGAAGCAGCAACAAAGGTCCAACTTCAGGCTCATGGCTTATATGTCATTTTGAAGCAAACAATGACATACGACGAATTAGTAAATGCGGCTATTATGAAGTGACCAGGAGAGGTGATGAGACGTGTTGAGCGCTTAGTTGACACCTGCAACCGCAACCGCGACAGGGTCATCTGTCAGGGATATCTGAGATGCACCCTCCAGGAACAGTCTAACTGGGGTAGTAGTTGAAGACAGGTCTCGCATCCTCAGTCGGAAGGAAGAAGGATCTTCTCGAGATAAGAGATTTACGATTTATTATAACTCTTCGTCAGATGAGCTATCCTCACTGACAACTACTCCAGCCTCAATTAGAAGAGTGTTGACGGAGACCTAAATAAACTCCATTCTTTGTATTTGCCGGGTGGCGGATTTGGCCAATGCGTGGAACAACTAATTCTTTATGTAGTTGGGAGGACAGGAGTTCCTTTGCAGATGATTACTTCTCGCCGAGTTCGGTTGGATCATTGATCTCAATGATGAAAACATCTACTCCATTCGTTTCGGCCAGTGGAAAGATGATACTAAAGGTCCTGGACGTACATTCGCTGAATTGCTTTAGACAGTTAAAACATCAGTGGCCATTGAGGAGGTGGGCGATGTTTTGTCGCTAAATAAAGCAGCAGGCGGCGAATTGCAGATTAGGGTAAAAGGCCATCTCGAAAGAATAGGTTATCGAAACGGTTAAACGAGCGGAGCAGCAGGGCTAATATGTCTAAATAGTCCCTCACCAACGTTCAGACGGGGACTCTCGCTTTCAGCTATCGATCTGACATTTGTGTCAAACACTTTTGTCAATGAATTCAGTAATTTGAAAGTGCTAGTAGCAATTTCCAATGAGACTGATGACCACACGGATGAGACATTATAGAACCACCTCTTTATATTTTTTTGAATCTCTCACACCATCACGTACGGCATTACCAACAAACATTACTTTTTAAAAGAGGAATAATTAATAACTTAAAAAAAAGAAGAAAGTTATATTAATAAGAAATTATACAAAATTGTAAAAAGTAACAAGAAATATTAAAACCGCTGTTGGTGAGGAGGTAGATCCTCCTCACCAACAGCGGTTTTAATATTTCTTATAAATCTAGGTCTATCAAAGGATAGACATTAGTTTCTTTTAAAAAATTCTGAGATTTAATTATTCATTAACAATGTAAATATTTTTTCTGCTATTTTGTATATTAATCCTTAATTACAGAATGAAATACTTATGTTCTAGACACACTTTTTGAGAAATTACACAATAACTCCTAATATTTAGGAGTTAACTGCTAACATTTTTTTTTAAATTTACAAATATACGTTTCATAAAATGAAAATATGTAAAAATTTTAATTAAAAAATTTAAGTCAAATTTAATAATAAAGTAAACTTTTAGAGTTATAGTCAGTTGATTAAGCATCTTCAACACTTTTCATTATTTTCTATGTCCCTTTATTTCAGAAAATTAAAGATGTATTTTATCTGGTAATTTTAATTTTTTCTAGTAGTAAACTCATTTAAAACGATCATCTACACACACACACACACACACACACACACACACACACAAAGACTTGATACAGTCAAGTATCAAGTCTTTGACACTTGACTGTGTCAAGTCTTTGTGTGTGTGTGTCAGCATATGTGTCAACATTCTGATGCGGCATTCAGGTGCGGACACCTACATTCCACATGGTGAGGAAAATCTTAGTCCCTGCAGTACAAACATTCGAAAGTTGATGCTCTCCTCTATCCGAAGAGATATGATCGGAAGACACCATATCCTGTCAAAAGCTGTGTCAACTGTATTTCTTGTTCTTCCCTAGGCCCAAAGGACACCCCAAAGGGCATCCTTGCCGGGTCTCGGTCTTAACGGAATAAGGATGACGGAGATCTCATCATCGCCGCCCATCTGGGCAAGCCTAGACGAACGATTGCTCCAAAGAGGGCTGCCTGTCACCCTTTCCCTATCCTATCTTACCTGACCTTGCGTTGCAATATCTGTGTCACAAAACAAGACGCAGCCCTGAATTCCTCATCACCAGAAAGCATGTACGATGTAATGTGTCTGCATCAAGCGGTCTAGTTAGCTGCTCATAGAAGGTTTGTTCAACCATTCACCGCCGACACCTGAATACCGCATGGTGGGAAGAATCTTAGGCCCTGCAGTACAAACATTCGAAAGTTGATGCTCTCCTCTATCCGAAGCCTTAGGATAGGAAGACACCATGTCCTGTTAAAAACTGAGTCAACCAACTAGTAATTAAGCTGTCCAAATTTACGATCAATTCATGGCGCAACATACTTGATTAAACGAAGCGTCCAACGTCCTGTTGAAAATTGGTCTCATCTCTTTCCCATTCTCGGATCATATTTTGTCGTGCAATTTCCCTGTTTTCACCCTGAATAATCTTACATCGATAACTGCACTCTGGCAGAGTGGTGGAACACTAGCAATCACTAATGAGGCCACAGTCGAAACTGAAGTGTAAGCAGATATGATTACGAAGTGCAAGCCGCCGTTGGACTCTCTCCAGAACGCGTCTATTCATGTCCCTCTCCAGCGCAAGAACACCGAGGTGGATTGCCAGGTCCTTCCCGATGCACTATAATTGGCTTGTGCTTTGTGACCTCCATAGTTCTCCCCTTCATCGCGTTGAGGAATACAAGGGAACTTTCATGAGGGTCAATAAAATGAATTAATTAAAACAACTCAGCATTATGGTTAAATATAAAAATTAAATTTAGAAAATTGCTTTAAAGGAAAGATTAGTAAAAATTTTTCTCATAGAAATGTGTACTTCGTAATATTGAATATGTGATTTATTATTACTTTTAACGTTAAATTGTATTGGGAAATATATCTAGATACGTATCTTCCTCAAAGTAAACAATACATCTACAATAAATTTAGCAGACTAAATAATCTAAATTCAATGTTTACTTCTGTTTTATTTCAATTAATGTTTTTAACTTTAAAGTGTAAGCGGTTACAAGTTTAATACAAACCGGCCTCCGTGGCTGAGTGGTAGCGTCTCAGCCTTTCATCCGGACGTCCCGGGTTCGAATCCCGGTCAGGCATGGCATTTTTCACACACGCTACAATTCATTCATGTCATCCTCTGACCTAGATATACCTTAACAGTGGTTCCGGAGGTTAAAAAAAAAATACAAGAATACCCATTTAATACAAGAATACCCATAAGTAACATACTGTACCGACCAAATTATCATGTACATTTGTTTACTAAATATAATACACATGGAGGCGGATGCCACTAGATCTTAATGATACAGTATATTAATAAAATCCAATTACTTTAATTTTGTTTAAATTAAAAATTAAATGAGAATTAGAATCCAAGCCATACCAAAAATAAAGAAGTACTTGCATTATCCTAAAATAGTTAAAGGTAAAGAAACAGTTTACTGAAATGATTTGTAATAGAGAAAAAGCTTATATTACAGCTAAAACACGAAGTAGTATTATAGTTAAGAAAACAGACATTTATTGTAGCAATATTTTAAATTTATAGGATTATATCAACAACAACAATAGAATGAAGCTAATGGAATTTAGATAACGCTGGTACGTTATGCAGAAAGGGTAACACATTTACGCTTTGACAAGATCAAAAGTCATAAAATTCTCTACTATCCTGTCCCGTACTATGAAATAAAAGTCATAAAAAGCTCAACACATGTTATGATTTTTTCCTGTTTGTATAAAGTTTCAATATTACAACATTTGTAGAGGCGAGGTTTTCTGAAACGACAACTGCAGATGAACCATTTCATTTCATTTATATTTTTAGTTTAAACAACTAAAATATCTTGAGTGTTTGCGTATATTGTGTTTGTATATATATGTATACACAGACATACAAACGCGCGCGCTTGCATAAATGTATACGCAAACATGTATATAAATAATATATATTTATATACACACGTGGAAAGTTTGTAACATGAAAAACTCATGTTTCTGACATGTTTGTTTTTTGTTTATTTATTGCTTGATTTTTCAAAATAAAATATTTATTTATGAGGTTAATAATAAAAATTACAAACCACGCAGCAATTTGATTGTTATTACCTAGATGCACAAAAGTTAAGGTACGCTGGTAAAACTCTTAAAGTAAACACTTGTATGTGATTGATAAGTCAGTCATTATCCGCTTTAATTACTGATTTTCCCAAAACTATCTACGCATTAGCAGTTATATCTTGCTATGTGTAACAAATGATAGTAGCATTCGAAAAAACTTTTGGGCTGATAATTTAACATTTACAATGAAAATTACATTCCAGAGTGAGATACAAAAAATGCAAACGTAATTAAAAAAAAAGAAAAGATTTTAACATTATATCTTAGAATTTTGAAAAACATTGCAAACTTTAATTGCAAAATTAAAAATTAATTCTTATTTGGATGTAAATAATAACTTAAATATCAATTATTTCCATTTTTTTAATGCTACAATGTATATATATACGCGCGTATATATATATATATATATATATTTTCCTTTATCTGTTTAGCCTCCGGAACTACCGTGAGGTATTATTTCAGAGGATGAATGAGAATGATGTGTATGAATGGGATTGAAGTGTAGTCTTGTACAATCTCAGGTCGACCATTCCTGAAAAGAGTGGCTAATTGAAACTCAACCACCAAAGAACACCGGTATCCACTATCTAGTATTCAAATCCAATGCTACAATATATAGTTGTTGTAAATACATTTTATAAATGAAAATAATATAAACAGTATTTATGTACTCGAACGTATCTTAAGAAGTCAATCTGATTTCTAATGCTGCCTCTAGCTGATATAGAAACCAAAGCAATAATGAAAAGATGCTCTAGGCTTAATATTAGTGATTAAGTAGATATTTCACTGGCCTTAAAAATATGTTTAGTACCAAATATTGGTGTTTTAGAAAGAAAAATGAGAATTATTTTAATTCCATTTCGTTCTTATTATCCAAATGAGTTAAACAACCTAAAGTCGAAAAGCTTTGGTTGAAACTATGAAAATACAGCTCGGATTAATAATGTCGGAATTTATTTCTCGTTTACTTTACGTCATTAGTAAGAGTTGTTAAATTGTATATAGTAAGTGTAGTGCGTAGATCATAGAAGTTATGGAAAGTAAGAAGGGTAAAGCAATCTTCGTATTTGATGGTTACTAATTCAGATTCTGCAAACATCTGATGGACGGAATTCAGCAGCAGGCAGCACCTCAAAGACTTATAATTGTTATTTAAAACTTTATTAAGAAAATAAAATTACAGGAAGTTTTCAAGAACCCACTCATGGACGTTTAGAAGAAAATATAACTAACAGACAAAAAAAAAGCACATTATGTGAAAAGAAAAGAAGCTGAGACATATCATATAGTCCGTCAAAATTCTTGCACATAGAATTGACAAATAATGAAGTCATAAAACTATTATCAACTGGAGACGTTGAGTTAATCAAGCGACAAATTAGACGGTCCAGAGTATATATTAATCCAAGTCTTCCAAAACATCGTTTTACACCTCATTGCGTTCCATAAGGAATGGAAATTGTCATCAATACTGGAAATTAGTCTTCCTCATGATGAACTACCAAGAAAATGACTCTGTATCAATAATAGGAAATTGAAAAATTTTATGTGAAACGCCAAAACTTTAATGATGGTACATTTGAAAGTTACCAAACATTTTTCGAAAAGATATTCACAATTCACCGATATGTAAACGGTAGATATTGGCAATTTTTTTTTTCTATTATAGACAAATACTCGCAGTTAAATCAAAATGTTCAAGTCAATTGTTGTGAAGTACGAATCGGATAATTTGTCCCTTGATCCTGAGGAAATGTCTCTGGACTTCAAATCTGTACTACAAGGTACTGCAAAAGTTTGACCTGCGATGTAATCAAGAGTTGTCGTTTTCATCAAGTGAAAAATTCGTGGGAAAAAAATTCAAGCTGCTGGGTTTTCTTCTGAATATAATTTGCACACGGAAACCAGCCGTTTTTTGACATCTTTTTTTTAACCTTCCTAAATCCCGATGACATAGACGACTTAATGGCATTACAACCAGATAGCAAAGAAAATATAAGAATATTTAAAATTTCGTATTCAGCAATTACATTTCTCCTGATGCTATGTTTCCTTCAAGAATATGGGTTGATTTCAGCATTTCAACGAATCGTACGACGAACAACTGCCAATCGTTTTAAATTTGATTAAATGCGCACTTATATTATATATCTCATTACAGCATATACAATGTCGTCAATGTTTTGAAAAATTTCCAGGGTGATAGATATAACAAATTAAGAAGCCAAGAAAATGAAAGAAAACGTATAGAAAAAATTAAATTTATCTTCGGATATTAATGAATAAATTCAACAGAAAAACCTGTTTTTGAATACAGTATGTAGAGGCTGTCTGCATTAAATTTTTACCAATAAAATAAAATAACATAGAAGATTGATAAAATAATTGTAAGTAGCTAGACAAAGCGAAAAATAATAAAATAAATAGAAAAAGAAAAAGTAAATAACAAATAAAAATAAACGTTGTACAGACAACTGATTATTTTAAGAGGCTATACAAACACATAAAATAGAAAATGCAACATATAGAATTGACAAAACTATTGTAAATGGCAAGACAAAATATATCCAACAGTTTCTTTCAAAGAAAATCTATAGTTGATGATCACCAACAAGTGTGAAATATGTTTTTGCTTTTCAGTGGGATACTAAAACCACACATGCTTAGAGGAAGATATATAGTATCTGTACTTATTATTACGATCAGTTTTTCGGAATAACATTTCCTACGAGGGACGTTGTTAACCGGTAATATTTCCTATGAGGGAAGCATTTCACCGGTTTCTTTTGCAAGCGGATGCAACTGAACCCTCCCAATGTAATGCAATATTCTATTAGAAATTTTCCAAATGCCAGTATATCTCAATATATGCGGATTTCTTTTGAACTGTTTGATTTTCTTCTTTGAACAATCATCAGTTAAAAATTAGTAACCTGAAAGTACTATTAAAACTTTCAGAAAATTATTACTATTGTTACTACCGGCCGCGGGACGGACGGTGTGGGATGGAATACTTGCCGAATGGTAGTTAGGAGAAAAAATCGCACGTGATACAGGTGCTGTGAGGCGGGACACATTGCAGGTGCGTGTAAAGGTATTGACAGGAGGAATAACTGTTACAATTGTGCCAGCACTGGCCAAAGGAGAACAGTGTCGCGAGCGACCCAGAACTGTACACAGTGATAAAACCGGCCATCGGACGACTAGCCAGTATAGTCCGTTATAGACCACTATAGAAAATGCGGTGTCTCCAGCTGAATAAAAACTTTTGCGCTGCAGCCCATGATCATGGCCTATAGCAATAATTCGAGGTGTGGACTTCTTGTTAATAGTGGAGTCTTATAAGAGTCGGGAAACTGGATTGTTCACCGAAAGGGAGATGCTACATCATAAAAGTATCGGGAAAGAACGCTATCTCCGATGTGGTCTGTGGAGTTGGGTACGTGGCTGTGGTCTTGTTGAACATATATTTCTGAGCTGTTACTACAATTCGGCGAAATGTAATTGCCGAACGGTATAATTCTTAATAATGCTTCTGACATTCTCTATATGACTTATGACTTGTGTCAGGTCACCTGCATTGTCACGGTTACCTGTAAATGTATATTTATTTATAGTTTAATACCAAAAAATAAAAAAAACAATAAATAGCTACAATAACTTATAAATAAATAGTTTAAAGCATAAGTAAAACAAGACAAATCAGTAATAATATAACAATAATAATACTAATAAATGTTAATAATAATAAACAGAATTTATAATAATCATCAGGATTAACTCACGGGTAGATAAATAATGAAAAGCAGAATTCAATCTTATTGACAAAAGACATTAGCATGATCGCTTGTCTTAATACTTTTAACCACTAGCCTATTAAGAACAATAGTACAATAGATAAGACAAGGATAAAGTTCTTCCACTACAAAAATACCTTTACTGTTCACGAATAATACTATATCCTAAAAATTAATTAATTAAATTATCATTATCTCTTTCACTCATAGCCTTACAGTAACTCACCGAAACATTTCTTGTTTTGATGTAATGTAATTGCGTCCACTTGATTCACACTAGAAATTCGCTCCTTCTCTGTGTTCCTCGTAGAATACTCGCGCTAACTGACATCTCGCAGAACTATCCTCGCAGACTCGCATCATACCATCTCGCTTAGACTGATTTGAACTGGTCTTCCCCAGAGTATTTATACATCTACCTTCTTTACCTGAAGAACCAGACGCCAGTTGAGGAAGAGAACGATCAACCGAGCCTTTTCGTCCCATGCATTCCTAACCTGGGTCCGGTAACTCTTCTCCGGAAGAGCACTGTTTAGGTATGTCAGTGGGCAGTATTATAAAAGACGATTGTTAAACGGACCTGTTACCTTTACTAAAGGGGTTTCTTTTAGCCCCTTTCTGGATTCTTCCCATTATTTTAGGTTCTACTATTTTCTTCTTAATTGTTGGGAATCTTTACACAGTCCGTTGTACTGATGTTGTTACAATATATAACATATGTGTAATTTATATGTTAATATGTATAATGTTAATTTGTAATGTATATGTATGTATAATGTTTAATTTATACATATTGTAATGTTATTAATATAATTGCATGTAATGTACGAATTATGTTATTTTAATCATGTAAAACAATTCATCAATATGTACAAGATTTACGATTACTGATTTAAAAATACTGTCTAGATCAGCTTAATCAGGTACATTGGGGTCGGTATGAATATTCTAAGTATTTAAGTTTTCAGTCATTTTTGAAACTACGACTTTTCAGTTAGAAATAGAATGCCGAAACGCTAATTTGAATGAACCCGGGATTAATGTGGCTGTGACTGAAATTCTGAAGCATTCATCAAAAACGGTTTTTATCGTTAGTGTGATTTTAAATCGATCCTCACGAAACTTTCTTAGATAACTTCTAGAAAGAATAAACAGAGGCTCCTCTTTTGCAGCAACTAGAATCGTATTGATTCTTGCAAAATTCAGTAGTTGATACGATTCCTAGATATCAATATGCAAGTGGCATCAGCCGTTTAACTACACGATACAACTATCTCTTTGATCAGCGCATATAAAACCATTTGTTCAGTTGTTAAATGCCTTATCAAATAAGTAGATGATAATATAAAATCAATATTCACTTTATAATTATCCTTATTCCCATAATTTCTTATATTTTTTTTTTATTCTAATGACGAAGTTGTTGACTAACTTTCACAACTGAGTCATCGCTGTTTCGAGATTAGTCAGCCGTCACGCAATCAGTCTATGACTCAACAGTAATTTAATTACACTGTAGTCATTGTCAACGTTATTTCCATTAATAGAATGTATAATTTTATGTTTTGAGTCTGTGGAATTTTGGAATGAACGTTCTAAGCGCATTCCAGTAAACATTTTAAATAAATAGTTCAGGTTAATACAAACATGAAATTTTACAGTATGTATATTTTCGTGTTTTTCTTTTTTTTTACATAAAAAGCAAAATAATTATTTAATAAAATTCATTGAATTAAAACAATATGCCAGAACTAAATGAAAATAATATTAAAAATAATACAGTTTTTATATTATTTTTATATTAATGATATAATCAGTTGTTGACCAAACAATTCGATTCATAGCATAATGGGTTTTAATAGATATTAACATATAACAAAGATAACAATCGAATGGTAAATTAGCTGACGCTCTGTATTGAGTTATATGTTTGAGAGGTTTTTCGTGATTTTTCGAAAAAAAAAATGAAAGTGAGGTGGAAATAACTATCTAGCGAGTAAGTAACTATAATTATAGATTATGGAATTATATACTATAAACGAAGTGTAGATTAAGTTTTCTGCAGTTTTCATCGCAATTTTAAGTGTAGTGATAGATTTAAGGTTAGTGAAAAATCACGTGCTTAACCAAGCGAGGCACTTCCGCTACATTTGGCGCTTGTTCTCGCTCGCCGGCAAACCTTAGTGCCAAACATACAATTTAATGTAAAGCTAAATATACTAGATTAGTTTTGAATATTTTTTAATTTACTTATTCTGTCCTCTCTGGCTTGTACTCGGAGTATTTTGAGACATATCCGGGGCATTCAATAACTTGTGGTGGCCCTCTGCCTTGTTTCAACTGCAGCGGCGTAGTTGCACGCATAATGAATTCCTCACTCTCTCGAGCTACTTCAGCAACAGAACCATCGTCCTTCGTGACGGTGCTCTGAAGTACGAAAGACCCTGTCTAAAGGATGTCCACAGGGCAATGTTCTAGGTCCCCTCGTCTGAGTCGTCGAGTTCGACCCAGACGAGGGGACCTAGAACACCACCCTGTGGACCCGATGCGATTGAGGTTGCCCAGCGGTTGTCGTGTCGTCGCTTATGCGGATGACGGGCTTCTGCTGGTCGAAGGAAACTCGCGGTT
>JAAAKQ030242827.1:0-11074 GCA_010016005.3 Zanna intricata | reverse complement strand
GCACTGGATAGGGAATCTTGGAGAGCTGCATCAAACCAGTCAAATGACTGAAGACAAAAAAAAAAAAAAAAAAAAAAGAGCTACTTATTGGCAGCTATAATTGATTATAAAGTTTCATTTTCTTTCTTAACCAGGAGATAGTGTTTCCATCATGATGGAAACACTATCTCTCATAATACACACATAAAAAACACTAACTCTTCATAAATGCATTATATAAATTTAATGATTCAGATTGTTTTAAGCCGGTTTTCAATCCATATAAACCAGGCTGTGATATAAAGATTGTATTTGACTGCCAATTCAATGTATGTTGTTAAGAGAGAGAAAATTCTGCTATCCTTTACTTTTCATCAAGTACACTTCATTTTGATGACAAACTTTGAATAGCATGTCAGGCATTTAATTGCCTAAATATCAGCATACAAGAATAATAATCCTAAGGATTGTTAGATGAATTTAGTGAATTAATTGCTTCCTGTGAGTTACTAGAGCAGTCAATGAAATTAAAATGTTTTAGGTTACCTTGTACATTGTTCCATATTACATTTGTTCTAACAGATACTGGTGTAGCAATGTGATTACTAACATCAGTATTCTCATCAACAACTTCATTCTTGCAATTATCGGTTGACTGGCTTTCAGTAATATTGGATGAAGAAGTGTTTTTCAACCTGGGAGTTGCGGTGATATGAAAAGGGAATCATGAAATAGCCTACAACATTACATATAAACAATAATGAAACCATTTTATCAAAAAGAATTATTATTTAAACACTTTATTTACATTTATAAGTACACATGCAAAAAGATTAATTAATCAGATGGTTGCGTTTTTTTCCTTTAAAAGTTTCTCCAAATGGGGATCTATGTTAGAAACACATAAAAGCAAATTGTTTTCAAGTGATAAAAGACAATTCCTATATTTAGTTTATAAGGTAAGTTGTGGCGAAAGGGGTAAATATTTTCACTGCTTCTTTGACTAAATTTCCATACTCACTTCAACAAGCAGACCAAAATGTATCTAAAAATTCAGATGTGAATTGTAGTTGTAATGCTTTATTGGCAGATATTTTGATGAGCTGGTCATGAATTTCAATTGGTAACTTAGTAACTGCAACAACGTTTTCAGTAAATGGATTCAGCACCACCTCTTTGAGAAATCAATTTAGTTACCTCGCATTTGAGAAAGAAATATAGATATAGGAATTACCAAGTACTGATTACTGTGATACTGACACTACTAGGACCTACAAACCTTTTTCTGGCTACAGGGATGCAGCTCTCTTGCACACTGCTGGCTAATGGGAGGTTCAGGCCCCATCCTATTCAGTGCTTGTTAAGTCTAACCAGTTTTTTTCAGTAACTCCAGAAAATTCATTAGGAGACCACTCCCAGTACAATTTCTCATATGAATTTCTACTACACTTAGTATGTTTCAACCCATAATACTAATTGGCAATTGGAGACCTTTCTTGCGTTTCTTGATTGAATGGGTTCAACACTACCTTACCCAGCTGTGATGTTTATTATTAAAAATAATAATAAAGTAAAAAATAAAGATATAATTTCTTCTGCTCAAAAATTTCTATAATATAAATAAAACTGTTTTTAACAACATGATACTGATGTTAAAAAAGGTAAGACACTACATTTCTATTATCAAAATCTAATATTAATTTAGAATTTGTTTAAAAAGAATACATGTTAGATATATGTAATAGACAGTAGATACACAATAATAGATAAATATACAATGTTTAAGCGATCCATATATTGAGCAAGAAACAGAAACATTTGTTACACAACTCTTACCAGCCCCATTACATTTATATTGTTACCACACACCTTTAACTCGGCGAACGCCGAACGAGAAAGTCAGCTGGAGCAGTATAGTGTACGATGCGCATGCACAGGTGGCCACTCCCACCACGCGGCATCTGCTCGCGCATCTATCCTCCACGACAGCAGCACTATCCCACTACTGTGGGCATTAATAAATGAAGGCTTCCTAGCGTAAAACTTCAATGGTGGATTCCTACCTAGCAGTTGAAGCGATCAGACGTATTGAATAGCACTCTTGTTACAGTGTTAGTGTGTGTTTGTTTAGTATGAGGCTTACTACCTGAATTCCAATGCCGACCACCTAGAATGACAGACTACCTACGAGGGGCGACCTTCAACAGTTGCATTGTTTGACCGCCCGGTCAAACAAAAGCAGATAAGCCTACTGCTGCTACATTTTAAAACATTTTCTAATATTATATGTGTTAGATATTTTATTTTTAAGTTACATATTGTATTAAAAAATGTATGTTTTAATATAAGGTAGTAGTGTTAAAAGGGCGAAACAGCGCATTTTAGTTGCTACCACGTGGTAGATAATAGTCGTAGTATTAGCGCTTTTCCCTGGACATTTAATAGTATTAATATTATTTAAGTTTAATCAGCCTAAACGTAGGAAATTATGGATTGCGAAGCGCGGGCAGCGCCAGGTGCGAGGACCCGTCCGGTGCTCTCCATCGCGTCCATTTCGAATGATTCGGACCGCGGTTCGACGGAAGACTCGCTTGGGCTGGTGCCCAAGCGAGCTAAGAAGGTACCAGGCAGCTCTGGGCCTAAAGGAGCGAGCTCCCCTACGCCGTCTAGGTTGGCATCAGTAGCGTCAGGCCGCTCTGGCTCGTCCGGGGGGACCATGGACACAAACACATGTAATCCGGACGTTCCGGATTAAATGTTCAGGAGCCGAAGGGGAAAATTCCTCCTATTATGCTCGATTGCCCATCCGACTGGACGAGGCTTTGTAAAACATTACCAGGCTTCATCAGAGGGATGCTCGTTTGCAAATGCACGGGCCTCTCAATGCGCCTACAATTAGGCAGTGAGTCCGACTACAGAGTAGTATAATCCTACCTGCTGTCAGAAGGTGTGGCTTACCAATTGTCCAAGGACAAAGAATTGAAGGTAGTTTGCAGAGGACTGCCTTTCAGCGTACATATTGGGGATATCTACGCTGAACTTAGGGACATCGGATTCGATGTTTCGTCTGTGAGGAAAATTACCACCAGGAGTGGTAAGGAAAACTCCACATGAATGGTCGCACCATGCGGGGGAGGACCCCGCAATGTCACAGGTGCCAGCGGTACGGGCACTCGAGTAACTATTGTACTAGGCTGTTTAACTACGTTAAATGCATGGGGCAGCATGAAACTGCCACTTGTGTCAAATCGCTGCTTGTGTCAACTGCAAGGGTGATCACCCCGCAAACTACAGAGGGTGCGGCTCCTACAAAACTGTAGTAGCAAAACAGACGGCGCTGCAAATCCGGCCACCGGTGGGAGAACCTGGACCAACGTGGCAGCCGGAATAGCAGCGGGAGAACTCGAGCGGCGAAACCCGCGCCGGAGACCCCTGCGGAGGCACCTGCGACTCTGACAGCTGCGGCAAGTCAGGCGAAAACGTCCGGCCCAAAAAGGAAGAATTCTAAAATGACAGCTGCCAAGACAGAGCTGCGGTGGGGTCCAGCAGCCCAAAAAGGCCTCCAAGAAGGCCAAGGCGGAACCCAGCCAGCCCTTAGCCCCTACCACGGACCAAAAGCGGCACACGCACCAAGACCTGCCAAACAGCTGAAGGTAGCCGAACAGAGTTCGTGCGGAGGCTCCGGTCAGGAAACTGGCGGCAGCACGCCATTTCCCTTCCGGGCCATAATGCCTGATATCCTGTCAGCCGTCCCTAGGCTGCTGCAAGCGTTCTCGATGCAGGATATCCTCCTCATAGTTGTGGAGATCATAACCAGTATCGCGGCCTGCTATGCATAAGCAGGTCCTCCGGGTGCTGGGCTGGAACGCCAACAGGCTTCAAGGGAAGCCGTTGGAACTCCTTCGTCTTGCCGAGGAGCTCGATGTGAATGTGATCTGTGTGGCCGAAACGTTTTGAAGCCGTCACAGACAGCCACAATTCGGAATTACACGGCCTACAGAACCGACAGGGTAGTACCGCAGAGCGACATGCTACAGGAGGCACTGCGGTGTTTGTCCATAGACGTATGACACACACGAGTCATAGTGTGCGACCCGGTGCGCACCTAAGACCCCCAGGTACTTAGACACAAAGCCTATCTCCCGCGTTGGGTCAGATGTATGGCACCCTAGATGTATGTCTAGCGAACGCCACTGTAATTCGCTGGCCATGCTTCATCAGAGCTTAGCCGTCATCTGAACAAATGCGATTAATTTCTCGCCACAAAAACAAAGCTCAACAAGCGTCTAATGACTCTACAGTTGATTATGGACTAGCTTGAAAGAAAAGAGCAGCTAAGCCCGAAATATAAAAACAAATCAATGGCAGATATAAGCAAAGGTCATAATTTATCGTTACTCTAGAAGGGAGATGCCGTTGTTCAACGGGGACCGCGTGGAGGTGCTTTTCCGCATGACCAGAAGCTTGGAAAAACCTCCCCAAGGACTTCAGGTTGTCTAGTCCATCCGAAAATGGGTCAGTGTAACGTAGAAATCCCAGAAGGGAGAGGAAAGAGGTGAAAATTAAAGAGAAGAAAGGAAGAAGGAGAAAGATCATGTAAACAAGTATTGCAGTGTAAAAAAATTTTTTTCTATAATCTAGTAACTTAACTTATCTAAATTTAATAATTAAATTACTTGTTTAAGTCCTTATCTTACGTCAGCTTAACTAAATTCAATGTCTATTTCTACCTGTTTGGTTTAGCAGTTCCATTTATATTTTTATTGTGTAACTGCTTGTTACATCAAAAATGTTGGAAGGGTCCTGAAGTCGAGAAAAAACTACACATTTAGTTTTCTCAGGTGAAAAGGTGAAGCCGGTAACCCTGGACCAAGCTTCACGGCAAGATATTGTGTCTTGTAGTAGTATCTCTGCGTGGCTGTTGAATGGGACGTAATGTATATGGAAAAATTATCAACGTATAAAAAACATGATACAGGTGGCTGCACATATTCAGTAACGTTCCACAGAATAATTTTTATGAGTAAAGGTATAGAATTGCATGAAACTATATAATTAGTTGTATGCGATCCTGTTTTTCCTTATCAAGTTTTTCATTTTTAGAAAATCCGATCCCCTGGGATCGGGTGGTTCCTCTACCCTATCCGGTGTTGGAGGAGGAGAGTTTGAAGAATGGGATATCAAAGATCTTTTTGAAGATATGCTATGTTTTTCTGTTACAATCTTTTTTTTTCATCCCAGAAAGGGTGGTTATGTGGCCCCCCTAACAAGGAGCTTATTTGATGGCTTACCGCCAGTAGTATATACTCCTGCCCGTAAAGGTAAAACTTTGGGGGCAGGAACTTTAGAGAACAATGCCGCTAGTGCTATTTTCAGTAGTTGCAACTACTGATTTTTTATTCATCTTTGTTACCTGTGAAATAGTTAATGTTAGCGAAGCAACCTGATCAGCCAACATCTGAACAAGCTTTTTCAGCTCAATGCAGGGTCTGCACTGTTTGTTGCCAGCATTTATAGGGGTTTACTCGATGTTGCAGAGGCAAAAGAGAATCTGTTTTAACGAGGCTTGGAGAGTTTAGTGTCTTTTTGTATTCTCTTCGAGTGGTTGGGAATGAAAGCATTTGCTCGGTATAGATTTTTAGGATTGTCTTCTCTTCTTTTAATGTTGGGCAGTCGTGAGATCGAGCCGAATGAGATCCCTGACAGTTAGCACATTTTTCTTCTTCTTGGCAGTTAGTGTCGTTGTGCCCTTCTTTGGCACATCAAGAGTAAACAGGAGGTAGACATATGGCCATACCGTTGGCATTGGAAACATCGTCATGGGTTGGGGATGAAATGTCGCACCCGAACCGATAGCTAACCCAATTTTATTTTCTCTGGAGGAAGCGGAAAATTAAAAGTTAAAATAAGGGAAGGTGTAGAGTATCTTCCACTCCGTTTTCTCGTTTCTTTGTTCGTTCCACTCCACAACGTCCTACTTATGAAGTTCATCAGCTATTTCAATTATATCCATCTCCATAAGGTCGGCAAAAAATAACTCCCTGGCTGGTATTAAGTGACTTGTGCCATATCGCACTTATGTTGATGCCAACCATATTGCTGAAACGCAATAGGGAGCCATTCTGCTCATCATTGAATGTTTCTACCAGAATCGTTCCGTCTCGTAATTTCCTGATGTTTTTCGGAGAACCAATTAAACTGGTTATACATTTCTTAATTAAAAAAGATCTTATGGAGAGAGCTACCCTCCATAAGAACATTTCTGAAAAGATTTCCGAAGAACAACGGATATTTTTTTAATTTAAATTGGATGCTGTACAATTTAAAGTACTCTCTTCTGGAGAACTATTATCCTCGTCAGACAAAGCTGAGCAAGGCCTTTTCACTAGACTTTATTCAGTGGTTTTTTCAGATGGACCACCAACCATTTTTTTGTGGACTTGAAATGATGGTCCCACGGGTACCATATACACGCATATATGAGTACATATTATACCATTGGATATAATGGACCACCCTAGCAAAACGCACGCGTACTGGAGCTAGTGCTAAACTACAACTGGATTCGCCCAGGTGCCCAAAGGACATCGTTTGAGACTCACTACAGAGAGCCATTCACCAATAAGCACGATAGTTCCTACCTTGGGTTATGATTGCGTTTCGTAAGGTGTCACAACATCACCGAGAGTATGTATAAGAAGAACTAGTGTATAACGTTGTTGTGTAGTTGTGTAAGGGTAAATGTTGTAATTTGTGTAAAATTAACAATCCGTAGTAAAGTGTACTATTACTTCGTTGATTTTAAGACTGCATTTCTTTCAGTAGACTGGGAGACACTTTTCTATAAATTACATAATTATGTAATTAATAGAAAGCTTCTATATTTTTCATCTTCTTATTCATGCTACATGAATAAGAAGATGAAAAACCAGAGTTGAATAATTAATATTATATATAAATTTGTAATAAAAAAATTAATACATTTTCTATATTTCTTTATGTTTAAGTGATTTTTCAAAATAAATATTGAAGGACAATAAATATACATAACTAGTAGGAAATACATATGCACAATATCTTTCACTTATTACATGTTATTTTTTAATTAAAAGTGTACCTAATTTCTAAAACATTTAATTTTTGGAAAACCACTACTAAGAATAAGTCGATTTATTATTAAACATAAAAATTTTTAATTTGTTTCTTTGAGATATGCTTTGAAAAAGTTTTTATGAAAACAATTTTGCAGTTTTTTTTTGCCCTCAGTCATTTGACTGGTTTTATGCAGCTTTCCAAGATTCCCTATCTAGTGCCAGTCGTTTCATCTCAGTATACCATTTCACGTATAACGTAATTTTGACTTCTGCTTGTATGTTGCATTCCTCCACTTATAATAATTTTTAAAATCCTTTCTCTTATTGGTGTTACTGATTTTTGGTACATTCTTTTATCACCAAGTTTTCTAACAATTTTAAGCTGCGTTCATACTTCAGCCTAATTTTTCATAGTTAAAGATACTAATTAAACTGCCTTAGATGTAATAATATATTACTATTTCAGTTTTATGAGACTCCACACAAAACTTTTCCAGCAAGTTGCTTCATTCATGAATAAGAACTCTTTGCCATAGATGGTTGCCTTCTTGCATGGGATGCTGTCAGTTTAAGGCCTACCTAGACCAGTTTTTATTTAATTTTATTTTGGCTCCTGGAATCTGTTTTCAGCCACTGTTCTTTAATTGAAATCTCATAAGAATCTTAGGGATGTAGCAAATTATTACACATTAGTTTCTGGAAGACAGGACATCTGCACTGATCACTGAATCAAGAATTCTGCATTAGATAAGTAGAGATTTCCACAATATAATGTGAATAAAATGATCTGTAGTGTAAAAGAATAATTCTTTATTGTGAAAAACAGTATTTTATATAAACCATAAAAACTTTCATATGTTTTCTTTTTTACAGAAAAAGATAACAAGGAAAAATTGTTTTACAAATAAATTTATTTCTATGATTACTGTTCTAAATTTGTTTAAAGTAAGGGCATCACTACTTCAGTCCTAGTTCAATATATACACAAAAAAAAATTAAATCAACATCTATTATAACTTTTAGTTATTTCTGTCCTTATAGAATATTATTTCTTGGTATGGTATGAAATCTGAAATTCTTATATCTTGAAGTTTAAGTACTCAAATAACTATTTATAAACTTACTTTCCCCTGAAATATGTTGCCATAAAATACAATTAATGTTGTGGGGTTTTGATAAAAGTATTGCTTAAAGAAGAATAAAAAAGAAATTATTGCAAGTGATATTTAATACATAAGATATTTTTTTTTAGTTTTCCTGAGCTCACATTAACAAAATTCAGTAGTTAATTTCAAATGAATTTTATTGTGAAACAATATTTAACATTGTACATTATAGGCTAAATTTAAATAATTATCAGATTCTTATTATTTCTGTAAAGCTAAGGAAGAGAACATTCTCCATCAAAAATTGTTGTTTTGTCACTGTGACGTACAATAGCAAACCGGAATGCATGATCTGCTCTGAAGGTTATTGGTTCAGGATCTGAAATAGCTGCTGACAAAAGCGACAGTTTAATACCTGGAAACAGAACAAAATTTTAGTTTTATTAAAGCAGTAATAATTAATAGCATTAAAAATACAATAATCTTATTAAAAGAAATAATTTTAGTATGTAATGAAAAATGTTGATCTACATGATTTGAAACTGTAAAATCATCGTACACCACTGCATTATTATACAGCTGCATTCAAGACACTGCAGTAGACTCAGAACTGTCATTTGAACAATGTTGAACTTTACATTATTCTATGCAGAGGCAGTGGAATGCTAAGATAAAAATCCTGGTTCTGTTAGATCCAGAGAACCCATATTAAGTAAAATGGCTTTCATTGTGAAGGTTTAATAGAGGAGAAGATGACAAAGAATTAATGAGTGGAATATTAAATTTAAATAAATTACTATTAATTTAAAGTTTCTGGAAACATAAAATATAGAAGAATTAATCTAGTTAGTGTGAGAGAATTTAGATATTTTGGATCAGTTGAGATGAAGTGGAAAGGCAAATAAAGATAGACATCTAAGAAAAGAAGATCTGTACTGATGAGGGGAAAATGCTGCAGTGTAATTTCAATAATTGTAAACACGAGAAACTGAAAGTATACATTATATTTAAACAAATTATTATTTGTACTTAGTTCTTATAAGTTTAAAAATGAGATACTGACCATTAAGCATCTGTACAGATAACGAGAAACAGAGTTTAAAAATGAAATTGAAAATTGCACAGAGAAACCATTGTGTGTAATCACATGCTCCTTCCAGTTGTATCTAATCTTACTAATCTTACATGTGCAGCATCTCACCTACAATTTATTCTGGATTTAAAAACGTAATCTTTATGCCTGCCCTAAATGAAACGATTCATTATTTCCCTCATGAGACTTAAATCTCAAATAATTGATGCAACTGACGTTTCTCTCATTTTCATGGCATTGTAGGCTAAAGGCTATTTATTCATGTTACCAGAAACTCTGACAAATGTCCATAAATGGATTAATGGCCATTAATTCTGCTCGACCAAATCTTCTTCAGATTTAAACTTCTGCATAGGCATGGGTACTGAGTTAACTAGCAAGATATAGAGTGAAGGAGAGAGATCTGGGTGTACGCCAAAGAAATGAACCGCAAAAACATGACATGAAAATGAGAGAGAGCCATATTATAACCTTTTACAACTGGCAAGAGAAGATCAATAATATGATTGAATTCTACCCTACAGATGAAGTATCCAGAAAAAGAAAAATTCAAATTAAGACACTTTCAAGAATTGTTGTTGATGGAGCCTACAGCTTCTCAGTGGGAGGAGGTTGTTGGACAAGAAGCTGAAAAAAATATGCGAGTAAATGCAAAGGAAGAGAATACAGATAGATTATTTTATAGGACTCATAGCACAGAAGAGAAGCAAAGAAACTCCTTTAGTTACAGGATAAGCAGGGGAAAAAAGGATTCCCATACTCCCTGAAGAGGTAAAGGAAGAGTATTATTAAAGCAACTAACAACATCCTTTACCACTTAAGTTATAAAAATAATTTTATTAAAAAATTTATTTAATACAATTCACCACCTAAATGCTTGATTGTTTGATTTTATCAAAGTATTAATTTTATCAGAAGAATGGTGAACTCTTATGAAGTTACTGCTTCAGTGGTTGCAGCTGGCCTTGTAATTGTGATTTATCTTAAATTGATTAGAAATTGTATAAAGAATCTGGAATTATTGTTTTGTAATTTATTTTGTTCGGATACAAAATTGCCAGCCTAAAAAGCAGTTATTTTATTAACAGTTAACTTTGTGTATTGTTGACTCAATGAACAAACAAAAACTGGTTCAGAAATAGTGTTAACAACATACATGGAAAATAAAATCTGTCATTTTAATGAAAAATGATTTTGGCTTATACACAATGTGCAGTACGTACATAACTTACATAAATTTTGGACAGAATTAAACTATTTATTCAATGATAAATAATTTTCTACAATTAAGTAAATTGTAAGGGTAACAATGAGTATTTTGAAATTTTCTCATCACATAAAATACAAAAAGTAAAATGTACTATTCAATAATAAACATTTATATCACTTGTATGTAAATTTCAGTGCTTGTTTTTATTATAAATTAATAAATGCTATCCAGATGTTATCATGAAAAAAAATTTGATGTTGAAAGGTTAAAAATTTATTATAGAAGTAACCCAAAAGTTAATACGGTTTTTAATTTATCATCAAAATCTATAAGTACTTCAATTCATTTCTGCTGTATTTATTAAAGATGTGTAATGAATTAGATACAAATTTATTAAAGACTAATTGAAAAACTATATGAAAGTCACATATTGACAATGGTAGAGTGTTCATGTATTTGTGTATGTGTGTGTGTGTGTGTGTGTGTGTGTGTGTGTGTGTGTGTGTGTGTGTGCGCGCGCGTGTGTGTGTGTGCTGTTCACAAACTTATTGGGTCTAATTTGTTAATAATTTATAATTAGAATAAATGTATT
>JAAAKQ030242816.1:0-11074 GCA_010016005.3 Zanna intricata | reverse complement strand
GCGTGCGTGCGCGCGTAGGGAACGAACATGCATCTGTGTATGTTCATTTCTGCAGTCTTGAATCTAGCGTTGTTGCTTTATCATCTCGGCATGTATTGTTGTTACTGTCTGTTGTATTATATCGTTGTGTTACCTTCTTATTATCTTTATACTGAATATACATATGTAAAATTATACATTTCATATGAACATTGTATCGCTCTCGGATGTTTAATAATGGATGTTTTGTTATCCCTATAAAGCAAAACCAGAACCCGTGAATAATGTATTTTATTACGATTTGTAATTCCCGGACTTTAACAGTTCTAAAATCCAGTTCATATAAAATTCTGGGAAGAATTTTGAGGCCCGGTTCGGATTTTTATACAGTCCCGAGCGTTTAGCAGAACCATCCCCATAATAAAAGTTGATAAATAGCAATTCAATAATGTTTTCTGATCTTAAACAGCCATCCGATGGAAGTGTAGCAAAACCAGAGGAAATCACCGGTACGGGTTAGATCAAGGAACGATTTACTTTAAGATACATCTCGAATCAGATACTGACGAACAATCCTGTTCTACTTTAAGTCTATTCCAAGCAGTGGACATTCGTTTCGCCCGAAATCTCTCGGGAGATGTAGTTACTTTTTTCCCATGATGAAAGCATTCCAAACCCCCGTAGGGGAAGAGTCCCATCTTATGGTGATTGTGTCGGTCGCTACACCCCCCCCCCACCGATCCTAGCTGTAATGGGCTTTAGTGGAAGTCGTCTATTGATCCTCTAACCAATTACATATCGCAGCATCAGCCAGGCCTCAGTTGGGAGCCCACCGAGCTGGTCTAGTGGTTAACGCGACATCGCAAATCAGCTGATTTCGCTGTTGAGTGTTCTAAGGTTCAAATCCCAGTAAAGGTAGTTATTTTTACACGGATTTTAATACTGTGGATACCGTGTTCTTTGGTGGTTGGGTTTCAATTAACCACACTTCTCAGGAGTGGTCGATCTGAGATTGTACAAGACTACATTTCATTTCACATTCATACATATCATCCTCATTCATCCTCTAATTAATACCTTACGGTAGTTCGGGAGGCTAAACAGATAGAGAGAAGCCTCATTTGGGATGCCACCGATTCAAATCCCTCGGTAGATATTTATATTAATGAATTTTATCTCAGCTTTTGCCTTTGCTGTAAGCTTCTTTCGGACATATTCACTCTTCTGTCCTATATCGTTGCCCTCTAAACTAGCTAACTGATTTCGCGGAAGCACGGATCCCGAGCCTAGTCCAATTCTTTTTGAACTTTTTAAAAAAGTTTTAAGTGACTGGAAATGTCTCATACAATCGATATAAATGAGTCTGTATCAGTAACTATCTTCCTGAGACTGCTGGGAAGGTTTCTTTTGCCAAGCCAATTACCGCTGACAACTCTCAGTTTCCCTACTGCTGATATTGTAATAGTTTGCAATCTGTTTCTCAGCGGCTACGCGTTAGATGCTTCTTTTACGTTTTTTTCTTTCATTAAGCTTATTTCTATGAAACCGTTCTTCTGCGTTTTATCCTTTCACGTAATTTATTACAAAAAAAAGTGTGACAAATTTGAAACGACTTCCTGGAAAATCAAACACGTCTTGTGTTCCTCGAAACTAATTTAATACAATAAGAGTTGTTTTCGGTCCTCATTTAACAATCAGATACCATGGAATTTTTTCTAGGGTCGGAAATTTTGTTTCTTACTTTATTTTTTACTAGTAAATTATTGAAATTGTAGATTTTTTTACAGTTGAATTTATTAAATTCAGTACGAAATAAACGAAGTTTAGTTTTCGTAGAATTATTAGTTTAGAGTGTACGTAATTATACAGGATTAAATTCTTACCCGGAAACAGTGCCAGTAATTGAGCTCCAATGATAACATTTACAAGAATTCATTTCTGATTAAAGAAGATTTTGTATTTATTAAACAGTTAGTTTTAAGAATTTCATTACAATTGTTAACAACAGCTGATTGACACTAAAACAATGATGGTTAATTTTAATGGAAATTATACATTTAAAAAGATGAAGGTGATGTAACTCATTATTAATGAAATGTAGAAAGAGTATATAATACATATATTAGATGTGAGTTTTGGGTAATTTGTTTACTTTTAGGTCTATACGGATGTGTAAAGTTTGTGTATTCTAATTTAGTGTTTAAAAATATATATATATATTTATTTAACAGAACAGGTGTAAACAAAACAACGTACAAGGTACAGCTGTTTGTTTTGAACGGAAGTAAGACGGTTAGAGTTGGTTTCAGGGCTATTCAACTCGGTTTATAGGAGTTTTACCGGAACGTTGACCGCTTTGTACGTTAGACATATCCGCATGTGCAAGTCAAATTAAATGTTTTATTATTTTGTTTCTTTCGCGAAAAATTTATATTTTGTGACGGCTATCTTTCAATTTTTTTAAAAACATATTTTAATAATCCTTCTAACGACTGAACAGTTATTAATTTTAAAGTAATATATATATATATATATTTTGAACCCGATAAACGTTAACAATTTTTTTAATCTGTTTTGAAACATCTTTCTATCTTTGTTATCTTTGGATGCCAACAAAATTTGTTTTATGCTTCGAAAAATACCTCTATTAAGTAGATTATATTAGTAGAATATACATTTTTAGGGAAAGGAAGCGTGAATTAATTTGCTGCTTTACGCTTCGTCTTGGTTTTTCTTTTGGTTTTGTAAAAAAATGTTACAAATAGCATAATTTGTATTAAGCAACGTTATATCCGGATCGATGAAGAAAACTGTAGGAAAGCATTGAATTTGAACTTTCTCTAGTAATCTCGGCACGAGACTATATTTATTCTTGAGAGGTGTCTATAAACACAAAGAAATTATAAAAATGAATTGAAAATTATAAACGAAAATAATTTATGTAACAATCACTTTATGTCGGTTTTAATGATAGTTCTCTTTTGTGGGTTTACTTAAAAATAACGTATTTTATATATACTGTATATTGTCACGTGTTCACGGTTCGATCAGGATATTGAGAGATTGACAATTAGAATGTTTATATAATTACAGTTTATTGGTTTAAAAATATAATTACAACACAAATCAATACTAATATTAATAATAATAATAAGCGACAATAATAAAACAATTAATGCATAACATAATCAAAACGGTAAACAATCATAATATTATGTCAATACCAAACAAATAAATATCAATAAACAAGGATTTCGTACAAAACAGAATTTAAAATAATCGTCAGGATTTATTTACAGGTTGATAAATAATGAAAACCTGAATCAGTCCCATGGACAAAAGATATAATATGACCGTTAGCCCTTACTAGAATTATGTTAATAACAATAGGACAACAGATAAGACAAGTATAAAGTTCTTTTACTGCAAATACCTATATGTTCACAAATAAAACTACCTCAACAGTCGATGAGTAAAATTTAGTACATTATCTATTTTACTTATCGTCTTACAGAAACTCACCGATAATATTCTTGTTTACCGGATTTATTTGTAGAGTTATTTTAATCGTATCGAACTTAATACACGCTGGAAACTCGCTCCTTCACTGTCTTCCTCGCAGAATGCTTTCACTGACTGACGTCTCGCAGACTCATATCGCGGAACTGACATCGTAACGACTCGCTAGACTGGTTCGCAGAACTTACATCCTGCAGACTAACATCGCAGACTCCCGATTTCTAATTGAACTGATTTCTAATTGGCCTTCCCTATTACTTAAACTCCTAGCCTCTTTACCTGCCGGACCGGATTTAAGTCGAAGCGTGTGAACGATCGATCAAGCCCTTTTTGTTTCCATGTATTCCAAACCTTGGTCCGGTAACTCTTCTCACATTACGAACATTTTTTATTGTTTGTCAACGGGCAGTGTTACAAAAGACGATTGTTTATATTCAGGTCCATTATAGCGGTCTTATTACAATATATATATATATATATATATATATATATATATATATATATATGTATATATACATATTTTTTTAAAATGTAATATTAATGTTTGAATTGATTTCAAAGTTAATTAAAATCATCAGGATCGGGAAGAATTTTTACGTACGATTCGTTTCATTGGATGTTCATTTGTCTAACTTGATGTCGTTTCACTTCTTTTTTTTTTAAGTCGTATTTCAATTTTCATATAGTGTTTTATATTTTGTCTTTCCTTGAAATTTCCCACTTATTTAAATTTTTTTCTGGTTAATTTACAATTAGTTTACGAATCAGTTTATTTTTGTCGCCGGTGTATGGGAAATGTATCTCGGTTTTCCTGTAATTCGGTTATTATTACTTTTTCACATAGGTGGTGTTCACATTCGCTGTTGAATATTTTCTATCTGTAATTTATTCAAGAATATATTTTTTATATAAATTTATTATTTTTGTTTATTTTTATAGTACATATATATACACGAGTATAATCTAAACAAGATTCACTGAACACGAATTATATTGCATCTAACTGTTGGACATTTTTTCGAGAAAAGATAAAAAACAGTACCCGTTTAAATGATCTTACTACCTCCTTTCCAGGCATTTATAAGGATCCACATCGCTTTCTCTAATAGTAATGATGTTAAACAATCAGGCATTTCGTTGAACATTGTGAAGGTGCTGCTTGTAATTTATCTGATCGCCTGCATTTCGGTGGGTTTGGTGCGTGAATGTGCGTCGGTGTAAGAGTATTCTGGGCAGTGAAGGTAATAATGTCGATTTCTTCTGTAAGCTTGGCATCGAATATTTATTCTTGAAAATATTCGGGACTATTGGTTACAACCATTTCCTTTTGGATGTAGTCTTTTAGTTCGTAACAAAACATACCTATAAACAAATCAAATATTAGGTATATTTATTAATTTTTGTTAAGTTAATATATTTTATTTACGGGGGGGGGGAAATTATACGTACGTATATATTTTTGAACTGTTACTAAATTATTTATTGCGAGTCGAGGTTCTAACGGAAAAGTTTTACGGTGTAAGTAATGGTGGAAGCGGTCGTTGAAGGTTTGACATCGGATAACTGTGAACGGTAGACGGACAAGTAGCAAAAGCAGTCGTGTGGTTTTGTCGTGGTGATGGCCCGACCGTTTTAATATTTCAGTAATGTTCACCGCCCCCGTTGTTATTACTACTGCTGTACCCTTCTGCCGCCGGTAGTATACCGTTCGTTTGTTAGCTGTCGGTAGACGGTACGTACTACCGTCCGTTGTCAGACGAATACTACTAGTTCGCTACAGCGCCGCTATTCTGTTCGGTTGCAGCGGGACGTGGAGACAATGGGAGTGATAATCTGTGAGGGCCCCGTGGGGCACGGCTAGCTTGATATATCCATTCGCCCTGTCAAACGGTTATTAGACTTCGGGGAGTAAGCAGAAATATACTCTCCCTGTACTCCGTTCTCTCTCGTTCTGTACTTCGCTCTTCTCCAGTCTATTCCGTCTTTCTCCCCGTTTCTACTTCCGCTCTTACTTTCTCGTCTTATCCTTTATCCTCCTACGACTTCGACCTTCTGTTACGCTCCCTCGTGGTTTCTCCTCCCCCTTCGTTTCTACTCTCTTTTCCTTTCCTCCCTTTACTTACCCTTACCTTGCGAGTTCTACCCCTAGTAAGGTAGCTCGTTTTATTTCACCTCGATGTATATTATATTATCGTCCCACGATGCTTTTTATACGATGCACCTAATAACATGTTTGTCGGATTACTTTTTACGTTAGTACTACTTTTATTATTATTATTATTTTAGTACGTGACAATTTATGTTATAAGAGTAAGACTGCCGTAAACAAACCGTTGTAAGTGACCTGACGTGAGATGAACATCACTCTAAAAATTTTTCGCACGTTTTTCAAGAATAGCAAAACCAAGGTTACTGAAATAAACGAGTAGTGAAGTAGTTTCCTGTTTCCTACTAGGTTCAACGGATATTATTGTTACGCATCAACCTACTGAGTCCTCCGAAATGCTAATGATATTGAGCCCTGTGAGTTATACATTTTCCCTATTCGACTCGAGGGCGTCAGTTATAAAATAAATAACATTACTCGCAGCGATAATAACTTTGATCGGTGTGTATGGCCGTTACAAATGCTAACGTAGATTATTTATCTGGGAGAATAACAACGCCTAATTAAGGTTATATTGCTACTACAGAGTGTACTTAACATATAAGAATTCGTACCTTAATTGACCGATCCGAACGACGTCTGCATCAGCTCGATCTACTGGTGTTTCGTTTGTTTGTATTTGCGACATGGTACGGCCGAACGCTTTTCCCAATTTTTTGAAAATTTTCGATTGTGCTCTTTAAACTTTCTACTCTGAAATAATAATGTTCTTTTATTTTCATATTATATGTAATGTTGTTAAAAATTAGAAAAAAAATTTGGAAATATTGAGGAAGTATCTGCTCGATAGTCATCAATCGATATGTTCGATGCCTCTCCACAATAAAATATTGTTATTACGTTTTTATTATTTAATTAATTTATTATTATTACATCTTGTAAGTTCTTTTAAATAAGCTATTTAATACATTGCCGGTCTGTATTCTGGTTGATTTATTAATGTCCTTTGATTCTTCAACCGGTTGTAACCTCCATCTGAAAAAACTTTCAAGTATTAATATTAAAATATTGTATACTGAATGATAAAAAGTTACTTGAAATCGTACTTATAGTAGAGTTTTTTGAAGTTCAAATATTTTTAAGTAAAATAAATCGGTATGTTTAACAAATAAAAGGGTCGAAACTAAATCTTCTAACTGTTTTTAGTTGATATTGAAGGTACCCGTAAATTAGTAAAGCACGTTGTGTATTATTAATGTATATTAAATCAATTTTGTAACAAAAAATACATGAATATAATAACAATGTAATGTAAGATTCCTGGCCGATTTAATAGTAATATAGTTGTGACTGTGGCTCTAATGTTTTAGCGTCGACATCGTGGAACATCGCTTACATTAAGTCCTGTCCGTTGTACTTTCTGAAGATGCAGCCCTGATCGGGTTTGCCGACTACTCGTTGCCACTTGTAATGGCTAAGTCGGAACGGGTAGTGACGGATACCGGAAACGAGGCGATAAATATTATCGTTTCATGCTCGCAAGGGATCTGATACCTTCCGCCTACCCTAGAGTACGATCGCTCGGGTAGGCGAGCGATCGTGCCCTCGGGTAGGCGGAAGCTGATTTTCATTTCGTTCGGATTCGGAACCAGAATTTCCTGCGTGAAGTTTCTCGGGATGTTTAACCGAAGTATTGGGAAAGCCCTAAAAAAATGGCAACCGTCAAAAAATTCGGCACGCTTTCACCCCTCCCTCCCTGCTCACATCGTGGAGATTACTGTGCTGTATCAGATCGAAGGACGTGGCATATGGTATCGACCGATGTTAGAATTATCCTCACAATGATTGTGATTGAAGTACATGGATGAATTCCCACTGATTTTCCCCACGGGCTGCGTTCATATTCAGTGCAGATTCAGCCCCAAAGAAAAGTAATAAACGAAAAAAGAATTAAATGTAAGAATCAATATAACTGTAATTTTTTTCTTTCTTAAAAATAATGTTAATCTTGGCAAATGTTTTTCTTCTTTTTAATTAAATTTATGAAGGCCGTACTAATTAAATATTCGTAAACCTTTATATTTAGATAGAAGTAATTTTACCTAGGAGATCCATTCTCTCACTTTTTAATTTCCCATCAACTACAATAAAATACATATATTTTCTAAAGGGACTGATCTGGAATTAAAAATTATCATTTATTATTTTTTTAGGGGGGAGAGGATCACAACGGGGGGTCATAAAATCCTGCGAAATGCAAAACAGGAAAGTGGGTTAATTTTGTTCCTTTGGTATGTATATGTCCACATTTATTTCGATTAATCGCTCAGGATTGGCTGGATCTCAAATTTTAAAATTTGGCGCGGTGGCCTAATAAATATTCTAAAATTTTATAAAAATTAAATTTTTATTTTTAATCTTTTTTTCAATAATGTTGTGTATTTATCTGTACCTTTTAATATTCAAGTCTAAACCTCTGAATTAAACCGCATTCTTAATATTTCCCCTAATGTTCGGGGAAATATGTGTGGTTTTTTTTTTTTTTAAATTAAATTAATAACGTACACAAGCTACCGTTATGGACTTTATGTTTGTTAAACAAAAAATGTGATGCGGACACTATATGACTTCCTTGTACGAAAATCCAAAAATAATACGATTCTAAATTATAATTATCAGTTAATATTAAATAATCCGATGTTTTTCACCAAATATATTGCACATACACTTATGTATATGTAATAATACCTAATAAATTACATATACACATGTTTAAAAGTACGTACATAAACATTTATTCCACTAATAACTAATGATATTTTTTTATTTTTTATTATTGAATTTTTATTTATTGTAATTTTTTTTTTTACAATCGTGGGTTAATCTTTATTAGTAAATCAATATATTTAAATTTTAAAAAAAAGTAAAAAAAAGAAAAAAGGACATGAAGTCTGATTCGAACAGATATGCCTTGTCCTTGTAAGATCCAAACAAATATCTCGTTAATTAAAATTTCATTTGGCCCTAACTCTGGAACCAATGTAAATAAGTATCCTTATGACGTATGGTTGAAAATCTCTCAATGAGCGCATATTATTGCAGTTAAGAAAAAGAGCAGTTAATCCAAATTTATTTGGATTATGGGTTTTTTTTACTCGAGTCAAAAAAAACCCAAAATGGTCTTTAGGGGATTTTTTTGGTTCAGTCGATTGCATTGAAAAGAGGAGGGGCACAACGGCTAATCGTTTTTGAGTTATGGGAAATATGTACGTATCTCCCATAAGGAAGTATGTAAGGAGGTTCGTCACGCTGAAATTAGTGAAAACAGATATTTCCGTTGAAGTCTGAAAACAGAAATTGTTCGATATTTTGTATTAAAAATAATTTATTGTAACTTTTCAATGTATTTTTTTCTTTTTTCTCTTTAACCTGGTGCTATCTGTCAGTTACTAGTCGAATGAACAAATAAATTGAAACGGTCCGTTTCTTATATTTTCGGATAATCGACTGTCCATTTAATGGATTAAACTATACATCACTGGTTTCCTTTGTTTACGGAATATAAGGATGAATAAATATTTGTAAAAACATATAAAAGCGTGCGCGCGCACACAACGTATATGTGCGCGCGTACATAAACACCATATATAAACCGTCAAATTTATTTAAACATATGCAATCATTTCCTCAGTAATTGATAAGGTCAAGCAACTTATAAGGTCAAATCGTTTGTGACCCCCATCTACAATATTTCAACGCCTGCTTAGTGTTTGCCACACTACTTAAACTGATAACAGAATTATCGTCTTCCTATCTCTTCTCCCTCTGCTATTTTTAAATACCTCTTCACTAAAACCTTTCCACTTATTTTTACTTAACGTATTCTTTCTCCCCTTATTCAACTCGTTTTTTTCTTTAGTGTGTGTGTGTGCGTGCGCGCGCGCGCCCTTTTTTGTTGTGTGTAGGTTTGTGTCTGTCTGTCGAGTTGTATATATACAGAGTTTATGGATCGTGTGACATTTCTTTCCGTTGTACATGTTAGGCTATCTATCAAATACAATATGATTGAAGGTTAATTTATTTTCATTGTAATTATTGTAATTTATTATGATTTTTATAATCGATTTAATTATTGCTAAATTGATTTAATTATTGTTTCCTTTTGATGGATAAATGAAATTAAATGATTAGCCTATAAATTATATGAACACCGTTAAATTTTTTTATATACATAAATAGCATAGTTTTTTTATTTATTCATGATTAATCTCAATTTGATCTTATTCTGGTGTAAATTTATTTCAAATTTTTGTTAGCTTTATTCGATTTATTAATATTTATTATTTTTTTAGATTTATGTATTCTCTGTAAATTAGTACTTTTGGTACATGTTTATAATTCATCAAATGTATGTAATTTTTTTATTTATTTCATTTCCTTCAGAATAGCACAATTTTTTAGCCTCCACAAATCAAAGATATCTTTTTAAAGGTTCGAATACGATAACATTTTATTTTCTACTGTTTTACGTTAACTCTCCTGATGGGTAATGGATTTAACATCTCTTTAATATTAATTTTTTTCTCTATTCGTACTTGAAAATAGAAATGCAGTTTGTGAAAGAATAGTTCAAATATAACGTGAAAGTTTTTGTTATTTTAAAAGCGATTTGACAATCTACTGCACTTGAGTGAGTGGGGTTTCAAAAAGCCTGGAACTCTACGAGACAGTTTTTGTTTTTATATCGGTTCCCCTATACAAAAGAGGTTTTTTCTTGTAAAATTAAAAAATGTTTCCTGTTTTATGTATATCTTATCTATATATTTAGATTTTATACTAAAGTTCATCTCTATGACAATAAGGCAATATATTACAGCAAAGTGTTATCGCTGATAAAATGTATATGAAAAAGAAAACCTGTGATATCGGTTTAAAATTTTTATTTTCGGCCTTAAAAGTGCATCGTATAGAAAATAAAGGATAAAAATTTATTTTTTATGGAAAACGAATCCTTCGCTGCTAATTTCTAGTGTTTAGAAAATAATATGCGATTTACGTTAAACCGTTTAGCCGTTTGCTGAAAAGAACAAACAGACGCTTTAAAAATAATGGACCCAAATTTAAATAAATGGAGGTTGTTTTATTTTTGTGTCCAACCGCATAAAAAAAAAAAAAAAAATAAATATTTAGCGATTTACATACAAAACTTGAATCACACGTTCGGTTTATTAATTATCAGCTACCTCTGCTAAAAATTCGACGTCGACCATCTGTTTTAGCCTCCGCAACTACCGTTAAGGTATTACACTTCAGAGGATGAATGAAGATGATGCGAATGAGGTGTAGTCTTGTACAATCTCAGGTCGACCACTCCTGAGAAGTGTGGTTAATTGACCACCAAAGAACACCGGTATCCACGATCTAGTATTCAAATCCGTATAAAAATTTTTATCTTTACTAGGACTTGAA
>JAAAKQ030242805.1:0-11074 GCA_010016005.3 Zanna intricata | reverse complement strand
ATTCATACACATCATCCTCATTCATCCTCTGAAGTAATGCCTTATGGTAGTTCCGGAGGCTAAACAGATAAAGAGAGACCTATATAAAAAAAGTGGGGGTAATATGCGTACATCCTACACTTTTTTCTGTATTTGTGGGATTCCTTAAGTCATGAAACTTCGAGAAATGAAAAAAAAAAACGATATCCCATTTTTTGACCGATTACACGCGTTCCTTCGTGCTGCATAGTTCCAGAAATTTGATGCCAGTTACAAATAGAACATAATAGGTCAAATAGAACAGAACTCTCTAAAGCAATGGATATACATTTAATCAAACTAACAGAAAAAAAAAATTTGATTCTTTCAGAAGTATACAAAATATATGATACGAATACAGATTTAATTCAGTGGTTGTACATAAACACTAAATCGGAGTATCTGTTACAAAGTTGGGCAACAATAACGAAAATAAAATGACAATGTTAACAAAGCTCACGTATAGCATTAAAGATTATGCATATAGATCTGAAGAGTGCCAAGTAATTTGTATATATTTTACATAGGATATTTTATAAAACAGGTGTAATCAACTTGAACGGACTGTTGGTATATTACTGCAAGTTAATAGCTATTAACGCATTAGGTATACAACCTACAGCACTTAATTATTAGCCTAAGAATAAGACTACTTAATATTAATTCAACCATAACGGCAACGCTAAACGATATGATCTTATTTTACTCAATTTTCAATAAGTAGTGTAAAATTATTCATATCTTTGTTAAATGACACGGGTGAATACATATTGTTTATCATGTCGATAAAAATTGATTATAAAATAATACTACATACTTCAATAAGAAAAGATTTTAACATACTTTCAAATAGTAAAAATATTACTTATGACTTCACCAAAACAATATTAATTCTAAAATCTTTATGCCTAATTTTACTGATATTAAACATATCATTATGTTACTGAACATCCTATATATGCTGTGTTGATTTAATTTTAATTAATCAGCAGACTTTATGTACACTTGAAATTTCATTACTTAATGATAAATTTACACATCGGTGGAGTTACTTTTTTAAACATTTATATATTTTTTTTTAAATACGAATATTATGTGAAATTTTTTTTAACTTATCTTCAGTAATCATTTTAAGCTTTATTAAAATGAAATGTAATCTATATTACAATCCTACATCTTAAATAAAATTCTTTATCAGAGATTTTCATTATTAAAAATAGATTAGAACTAATAGATTAAGAAAGATATAAAGTTCCTAACGTGAAACCAAGATCACAATAAATAAAACCGGATGATTCAAAAAGGCCTTCACAACTTTAAAAGCATATAAAAAATTCTTATTTCACAGCAAAATTCATTAAGTTTTGACTCGCGTAGCTAATTATTGCCCAATTCGGTCACCAGCGCCGTCACCAGTTTAGGTAAAAATGGATTCATTTATTGGTGCAGAATGTGCTTTCGCGTTTTGGTTTCACGATTTGCAGTCAACAAACTACAGTTCAACGTAATTTTCGTTGAACTGCAACGGAAGGAGCCTCCTATTAGGTATACAATCTACTCTTGACACCAAACCTTCATTGAGACAGATGGTTCTGTTGAACATACAAAATCACCAGGATGCCAACGCGACCCTAAAGCAGTTATGGCATAACTCGAGAAGGTTTTGCGAGTAGTTCGAAGAAATCAGCTCGACATGCGTCATATGAAATTGGCACTCCACAAACGACTGTTTGGTGCGTATTACGTAAACGAATCCACTTCTTGAAGCCATACAAACTAACTGTGGTTCTATTCATTACAGATGACGACAAAGTTAGCCGGCTGCTTGTGAGGAAATGATAAAAACAAAACATTTTTAAGCAATATAATTTTTAGTGATGAATCAACTTTCATATCAGTGACAAGTCACTGGTATGAAAGTTTGACATCCTTAATTATCAAACCTGGGATGGCGAAAACTCTCATCAAACTTTGCTACACATTTTGATAACCCTAAGGCCAATGTTTTTTGTGCTTTAACCAAACAAAGATTGTAACCAAACAAAGATGGCCAATTTTTCTTACAGTAGGCAACCGTAAATGGTATCTTTATCTGGATACCTTCAAAATTTTATAATTCCTCAGTTACACGATGATGACAAGATGGACGTCATTACTGTCAGCAAGACGGGGCACTACCTCATTACCGCCTAGAAGTTCGAGATTTTCTTGATACTCGATTTCCAGGTCGGTGGATCGGTCGTAAGTCAAACTGCAAGGCCATCTCGCTCCCCACATGTGACCCCGCTAGATTTTTTTTTCTTGTGATATTTTGTAATATCTCTTCAACCCTATGGGCAAAATACTTTAGGACTATTCCATTTTAAAAACTACCGTTTGTGTGAAAGAACTTTCTCCTAATATAGAGATACCTTTCTCAGTATGCTAATTAATACCGAAGTTTAACATTGATTTCTTTTTTACTTCCTTGTAAGGAAGTATTGTAATCGCGAAAAATTTCGGTTTTCAGATTTCAATGAAAATATCCATTTTGAAAATCCCTGAATCAATTTTGACTAGTTTCGGCTTGACGTCTGTACATATGTACTCGCATAACTCAAAAAGGATAAGCCGTAGAATGTTAAAATTTTGGAACTGTTGTAACATCTAGTTATTCACCTCCCCTTTTGACTGAAATCGATAGCCCAAAATCCAAAAACTTTTGGATTTTTTACTTTTTCTTAACTGTAGTAATAGGCCCTCATTGAACACTTTACAACGATATATCATTAATATTTTTTTCATTGGTTCCAGAGTTATAGTTATAATTTTAATTAATAAAATATTTAGATCTTCAAGGTACACATCGATTAGATTCAGACTCAATCTCCTTTCTTTTTTTAATTTAAATATACTGATTTATTAATAAATTATAAACCGCTGATTATAAAAAAAAAATGTACAATAAAAAAGAAATATGAAAAAAATATCAGAAATTAATGAAATAACATTTTTTGACTTGTCATTTTTTTTTTTTTTTTAATGTGTATATGTAATTTAATAGGCGTACAAGGAAGTCTTGTGGTGTCCACAAAATATTTTTTTGATGACAATCAAATAGCAAGAACTAAACGTGAATTGCATGTAACTAACTACATGAAAAAAACCACGAAATCCTGAAGAAAAAATGCAACAGATATATGTGACATCATACAAGAGGAGCTTAAAAGATACACTGTACACTGAACTAATATATAAACTTTGACAAAGATAATAACAGTATAACTGTAAAAAAAAAAAAAAAAAAAAATCTACTGAAGGAAAAGAAACATTCTGCCAAATACATTTACTGATCAGGAGGAATTTAAATAATTAATCGATATTGGCTCGATCATTTCCAAAGAACTTGTGAAAAGGATGAGGAGATTGAAATCCTCACACTATGTCGTACAACGACTACAGTCAAGGAAAATGTGGTGAACAGTTATGCAACAACTAGTTTTCGAGAAATATATTTTTATCATTTTCTCTTCAGACATCTTATTTAAAATATGTATAAATAACCATATTCCAATTATATATAGATGTGTGTGTGTGTGTGTGTGTGAATGTGTATTCATAACATCAGTTCTCCTAACGCACCAAGATTTTTTCGTTTTGTTTTTTTTTGGAGGGTTTGAGAGGTATTAGCTAAATCTAAAATCAATTAGAACTAATAATCTCATTTACTGTTTTCTTTAGTAATTTTACTCTGTAATCTGCTTTACACTACATACAAATAATGAATTGAGTTAGTATATAAATATAACAATAAAAAGTAAAAATTATTAACCGAAATTATTCTTTAGAGGAAGAGCACATTAAAATACGTATAAGCTACGTATAATATAACAAGAGAAGCTTTATAATTAGCGAAAGAAATAAGATACGGTGCCAAGAAAGTGAAGCAGTTGTACTATCTATTAACACCACCACTACTACTGTAACATATAACAGTGGAAAATAAAACCTTGAATGCAGCCATCATGGATGCAACAAAAATCAACCAGCTGTCAAATAGAACAAACAAAAAAAACTGTCACAATTTAAAACAAAAAAATTACCAAGTAATATCGCAGCACACACGATTGTTTTTTTGTTTTAATTACGTACAGAATCTTTCAGTATTAATTCAATTCGGTCAACATACTCTTTTACTTAATCAATTATTTAAACACACATGGTCAACAAATGCTAATTTTAACTCGCTGTAAACGTATCCGACCGATACATACTCCAAGAAATGAACAAAACCGATACAACAATATTTTTCGAGTGCTGTTTATTTTATACAATTCGTTGTTTATTTAGTTTATCAGAATTAAACTTATCAAATAAACAGTCTAATAAATCTCTATAATTATTTAAGTTTTAATTCAAGAATAGTAAGCTGATTTTTTTTTGTTAATTAATTTTATTGCACAGGACATATAATATAAAACAACGAAGGAGTAGTAGCTATACCAGCGAGAAATGTAGATAAACAATAATATACAGTTATTATTAAAAAAATAAAAATAAATAAAGATCTTAAGTACATAAATTAATTTGCAAAATTATTATTTAAATTAACGTACGGCAAAAAAATAAAAAGATTAAACTAGAGTAAAGGACATTTAACCAGTACTGGCAATAAACAGCCAAATTAGTTACGATGGTTTAAAAATTTACGTAACAACTGGAAGTGCAAAGTAATGGCGACATTTTCAACTAAGACAAAAACTTCATTCTTGAATTACGATAATGGACGATATACAATAACGAAATAGAAGTTGAAATTTGTTAAAAATCTTTTTGTGTAGATTATCCCATCTTGTAATGCTAATTACGGACGGGTTAATTTCTTTTAGATTGGTTTTAAGTTCACTCCCCACCGGGCTAGTCTAGTGGATAACGCGACATCGCAAATTTGTTGATTTCGAAGTCGATCCTAGTAAAGATAGTTATTTTTATACGGATTTGAATACTAGATTATGGATACCGGTGTTCTTTGATGGTTGGGTTTCAATTAACCGCACTTCTCAGGAGTGGTCGACCTGAGATTGTACAAGACTACACTTCATTTACATTCATACACATCATTCTCATTCATCCTCTGAAAAAACCTTACGGTAGTTCCGAACGCTAAAAACAGAAAAAGAAAGGTTTTAAATTCACGCTATCTCCTTTCTTGAAGTAACTTTTTTTCTAGCCAACCTATAAAAGAATCGTGGTAGGCCATCTCGATTGGAGATATAAATGGTTTAGATATTTTTAAACCAAATTACCCTTTCCCTTAAGATTGACTAGAACGACAGTAAACATTATTTGTTAGTTTTTACCCGTCTACCGCTATAGCAGAGCTATAAGTATAGAAGGGAAACTACCGTAATCGGTCCAATTTTGGGCATATGCACTGTTCACCGTATATCCACGTTTTGAAACCCTATAAAACTCAACAAAGAAGATGAAAATTTTCCGGATGTACGTGTGAGTGAGTGAGTGTGTGTGTGTTCGGTGACTCACATCTCGTCTCCAGAACAAGAGGACCGATTTTCACCAAATTTGGTCAGATTACTTCTGTATATGGGGCATTGATGATATTAAACTTTCAACTTAAAAAATCAACGGGATGAGGCAGCAGCGCAAGGTCACCCTATATCGAGATTTCGCCTAATTAAGATCTTATTTTTCTTAGACACTTTTGTTAACAACTTAAAAAATTAATTTTTTTTTTCAAAATCGCACCCTCACCCCAAAAAGATGATCTAAAGTAGTAGCTAAGTGGGTATACTTCATCAATAGTACTCCTACACAAGGAGCGATAATGTTTGCACTGACGTACAGCTATGTCGTCAGCTTTTAACTTTTATTCTTAACTTAAAACTTGAAGTTAAACCAGCTTTTAACTTCAATTCTTAAATTAGATACACTTATTTTATAGGGCTTAGTGAGAACTATTTATTAATCGAATAATGGTTATTTTTTAATGTTATTTAGGTTTTTAAGGGTGTTAATGATATATTTCTGTACTTCTTCTGACGACTGCTTAACAATTGAAACGACTAGAATAAAATTTTAAGTATGCTGTTCATAAATTGTTTTTGGAGGCTTATCTAGCTTTGCAATTTATAATAACCTTAATTTGTTACTTATAATACGGCAAACAGATATTACGACAGATGCATAGCCGCACATGACTTACTTGCTATCTCATCTTGTTTCAGTATTGTTTACGTCTGTGCATACCGATGGCTATAATTATTATAATCATTAATGAACGATATGTTTCAACATTCAACATCTTTTCAAAAGAAGTAGAAATGTAATGTATTTTGAGTAAAATTCAGTCGAAGTACATTATAAATATAAATATTAAAAAAAATTGTACCCGTCTATTTGATTAATTATAATTATCAATTTATAATCAAAAAGTACAATAATAATTCATCATTAACTTTTGTATATGAATACCACCGACTAAATTATACCAATAGTCAATATTTTACACGTGAATAAAAAATATATCAAAAAAAGTAAATACTTCACAAAATATCAAGTCACGTACGATATGGTTTTTAAAATTCAAATACAAAAACGAGTAAATCCTGGATGGTAGTAATCGGTATTCTACCGACACAGTAATTTGGTGAGGCTTGCAAATTAAAAGCCTAATATTTAATATTATAATTAAGCTAATATTTATTAGCTTAATTAGAAAAAAACGTATTTAAAATAAATTGATATGTAATAAATGCATACGTAAATTAATGAACAAACCGCTATAAAAAGCATACATTTTTTCCTGTATACAAAAGATGACATAATAAAAATCGTAGGAAACAAGACCATCAATTAAAACAGATTGTTGAGATTTAGTCATCTGACACAAGTCACTTTAAAAAATTACAACCATTTCCAAAATTAACATGAATCCCCTGTCAAGCTTAATGTGGAAAGTGAGAATCGAATTGATTTTCAATTATCTTCTTCACATAGCCAAATATTCAATTATCTAGACCACTAAAATTCATTTATAACTGCCCTCCAAAAAAAAAAATATACTGACTCAGTTCACCATAGGGACTGGTTATACAGTACACACAATTACTGAAGAAAAAAAAAAAACTTGAATGGAATCAAGTAAAAATCTCTTAAACATTGCATGCTTTAAATCCATCACGTGATGAATTTAAAGCATCTAATGAATCTTGGAAGGATAATGTAAATCAACAAATTCTTTAACAATTAACTAATAAATATAATCACAATTCAGAAATGGAATGTACTTCAACCATCACTTCATTAATACTTTATCAGCTTCGTTAAAAAAAAAACTATCCTCAAAATCTTAAGGATAAATCAATGACCTTTAAAAAGATCCTAAATTCCATCTAAAATCAATGAATTAAATATATTAAATGAATATTTAGATATAAATTTGCCAATTAAAGTTAAAATTGGTAATAAAAAAAATGTATCAGATAAAAAAAATGTCCAACTTCTGAAAGAGTGGTAGCGTCTCAGTCTTCTATCCGGAAGGTCTCGAGTTCAAATCATTCTTATACAATAAAATATCCATGTTATATTTTCACGGACAAGCTTCGAGCTTCAGTTTGAAATAAGGTGTTACACAGACAACTTATCACTGTAGTATGCTCTACTTTACAATGATGTGGGAAATTACGAGCATACTGTTTAAATCATCCTCTTATGTAATAATCATCCTTCTGATTTCATTCAATTTTGGATTGTACATTGAACACGGTGGCCGACACAGCTGATATTAAAAGAAATAAATAAATAAAAGGGTTTCACCATAACATTACCACATCAACAACTTTTCCCAATAAATTATCAATTTTAGAAATGAGATATTTCAAATAAACAGTAGATACCTTCCAAATTTTAACAATTATCCTAGAAAACTTATTCGGGATCTAATTTTGAAAGAATTAAAAAAGTATAAGAAATCAATTCAAAAGTATTACTAAGTTTTAAAGACATCCGTATTAAGAAAATTCTGAGCGATACAACGGCGTAAAATTAAAACATTGGTTTTTGTGTTTATAGATGGTAAATTATAAATCCGATACCATAGGCCCAAATTTTTTGAATTAATATGAAATTACTTTCATTTCTTTTGAACAAAAAAGTAGAATGAAAATATATTTAAAAAGCCGTTAGAAGTAAATTAACTTTGCAAAAAAATATAACGATGATAATAACAACAAACAATTTTTCATTACAAAACACGTAATTATAATACAATTATAATAACTGAATTATAATAGTAATAAACAATTTTTTTTTTAAATCACAACGAAAATAAGAAATGCTGAATACAGTTGGCACAGCGTTTTAACATCTGCCAGCCGAGGGCAAGGTTGAGCGAAAGTAAACATAACTGTTGAACCCGTCAGCCGACCATGTTACACGTTCAAACACAGCAGTAAGCACACCACAGTTGTTGCTTCAGTGCTCAGTTCTGTTGTCTTGAGTGGCATTAAAAGCCAGCCGGCTACGCAGCAACAGCAACAAGCTACGAACCAGCAGGTGTATTATAATCAGCAAGCAATAACAATTTTACATATAAATATCAGCTAATTTGCAGTACGATTAGTGATGTATTTAAATTAATAAAGGAAAACGATATTTCAATCATTTGCTGAAATAATTTACTATTATTACAGTGTTATGGTTGAGACTTTCGCTTATTACCATCAATTTATTAAGTGAAAAAGAGAAAAACAATATTAACAATATAAAATAACAAAAAAAGCAAATAGTTCTATATCAATATTAAAAAACATAATCCCGTTTTCACATAATAATAACGTTATTTTATGGAAAACCTAACTGTATCAAATTATGAAATAACTTGGAAATACCCACGATTTCGAGTTAAATAACGAGCAAAGGTTTATAACGCACAGGATTTCACTAACAAATCATATTTATTCTATTACAGAATATGCAACAAACAAATAGTTAACAAACAGAAATATTTAGCTAAATTCAATTGAAAGGTTTAACTAATCAAACATTACGTATTATCACCAACCCTTTAACATTATCACATTAGATTTACAATTTCATACATCAATTTCACAGGTAAAAACATCATGGAGAAAAAACATGTATAAGTATTGGTTTGGAGTCCATGAATTAAAAAAAAACCGGTTCGTATTCGGTTGGTAACAACTTCATGGAAAGCAATAAAAATTACATAACGAGTAAAGTTACTATGTATTTATTTAATAGAAAGAAGATGTAACAAATATTGCAGAAGAATGAAGTTAATATAAACAATATCATTTTACTGACTTTCCGCTTAAGATTTGGAATATCTGTTTTAATAAGCCTAGCTGAAAATGTTAAAATCTGAAAATAATTAAAAAAACTGATTAAAACGCCATGTTAGTAGAAACCTACAATACTACAATAATTTCACACAAAACAAATATTACTTGGACACGATACGAAGGCAATAAATAATTAAAGCTGTGCTGCAGAGCAATAGAAGGAATGAGTAACGAAGGAAGAAGACTTGAAACTGAAAATGATCCTACTTAATTTTACGGATGATACCGGGACTAAGATATCAATGAAAAGATAGAAAATCACAAAGAGCGTGTTATATAATAATAATAATCTGGATATCTACAGACTTACTCGGCTACATCCATATATACTTACAAGCAGATTTATCTCTTGCAACTAAACTTATGCTTTTCATTTAACTGTTATATTCAAGCTCTGGGGCCAAGAGACCATTTTAATTAAAAACCACAAATCAACAAGTGAAAGTCTGAACATAAACAAGAGATATAACTAAAATAATACGGTATACCATGTCATGAACATTACAAACTCTCGACAAATTCTCACAATTGCTCTACTGCCACAATTGAAGTAAAATATAAAACAGATCAAATAAAAGTACGCGCCGTACCGTAGATCGTCAATCGATATTAATTTTAGTAATATCAATCGTAAACCGATATTTTAAGTATGAGATATACAACACCGTTCGCTAAAATACTATTTCTAAAAATACAAAGTTAAATTTTTGTGTGTTAGGTGAACCATCATTTGCCGGCCTCCGTGGCGCGAGTGGTAGCGTCTTGGCCTTTCATCCGGAGGTCCCTGGTTCAAATCCCGGTCAGGCAAGCCATTTTCACAAACGCTACCAATCATTCATCTCATCATCTAAAAATATACCTAACGATGGTTCCGGAGGTTAAAAAAAAAATAAAAGTGATTTATCAACCGACATAGTTAATTCCTAAAACACCAAAAATGTAATTAGTACGTAAGCGTATACAACATACTATTTGGGTTTACAGCACATTGTTAACTAGGTTATCATTGTTATACAAGTTTATTAAAAGGCTGTTAGATATAAATAAATAAATATGCGTGCGCGCGTGTGTAATAAAATATCTACGCTAATTAACACTAAATAAAAAAAATTTCTACTGATCTCTGAATTTCAGTGGATACATTTTATCAGAACAGCAGTATGATAATTACCTAATTATCCGTACTACAAAGTGTAATGTAATTATTATCAACTAATCGAATCTAATGTGGTTTGCTGAATTCTGTGATAAGAGCTTAAGGCTATAAGAATCTTCATCGATTTAACGGAAACCACATTAATAAATAGCAAATCCTTAAGAAAGAAAGATATAATATTAAATTTAATCTATCAAACAAATTATACAAAACATTTTATAAAAATTTGAAGAAAGAATAAAATAATACTGAAAACAAAAAATTAAATCAAACAAATTTAACTATTATGTTACGTAACATGAAAACCACACAAAAAAGTCACAACTTTAGCATAATCTTAAAAAGTTAATTATAAGTGCATTGAACTCAGAAAAACATTAACCATGACCCCCCCCCCCCCCCACAACAAAAAAAAAACAAAAAAAAAAAACTGGAGTAATTTCACAACTTTGTAGAACTACTGTCGCTTGTACAGTCGGATAACTTGTATAGCCGCGAGGCTTAACGCAGCAGGTACTGAATCAACCGGGCTATTGAG
>JAAAKQ030242783.1:0-11074 GCA_010016005.3 Zanna intricata | reverse complement strand
GGCACAGACATTCGGTCTTATGCTCTAGGGCGACCGAATGGGGTGGTGGCGGGAGAAATGCCAGCAAACCAACCAATCTTGTCCCGCACACAGCTTCACAAGAAATCATAATATTTTTACCAGAGTTGTGATGAACGCATAATTAATCAATGATTTTGCAATCGCTACATTAAAAATACGTTATAGCACGTTGTTCTTCTTACTAAAACTTTAGAGATTTATCCCAGAAAACTGGAAACAGACTAATATTTCCCTAAAAGGATTTCCCTTAGAGAGAATTCCTCGCTCATCTTTGGTGTGAATGTACGTGACTAAATTGTAAACTGTTTAGGTTGACCCGCGATGAAGATAAATGATATGGACAGAAGGCTAGTTCCTTTAACGTTAGAAGAATCTATAACCAAAATTATTTAAGCCATTTTTTTGAAGAAAGAGTATTTTCATTGTCCAAAAATCAATAAGAACTTTACCATTTATGTATTTATACCATGTTTTATTTATCAGAGATATCGTCTAAGGAATCAATTTTTTATTATACAGTATATTTATTTATATTAGTTGAATATACGTAATCGACATATTGTATTATGAATTATAAAAACTTTCATTTATAAGTTTTTTTTTCTTTTAAAGAAAAATGTTATTTCTGTTGTAGTAAGAGATCGATTTCAAGGTTTCTTGCAGTAGTAGATAAGCACTTTTTTTAGTATATATTTGAAAACTGTGAATAAGTAAAATTCTTTGCGATTTACCTAAATAAGATGGTTCACGGGAAACAAAATATGGCTGGAAGCTTATTTCTATACTCAATATTGTATCACCGTGTTTTCTTACGAATAAACAGATATATTTTACTAAAGCCCCATTTTTTGTTATATGCTTCTTAAATGTTGAATAAGTGTACATTTTCAAAGAACGTACAGTTCGTTATTGAATTCAATATGTATGTGATGAATATTTTTTGTCTCAGATTTTTATTTCTGATTCGGATTAAACATTGTTAGAAAATTAGAAAAATACACGGCTGTGATCGGCCGTCAGGTTCACCTTAAAATGGCCGCCAAAGTATGTAATGATAATTACGTAATAATGGTGTAACTATCGAGTCCGGTACAAACGCACTAATGTAAGGTTTACTAAAATGCATAAAATATATAAATATTATTTTGTAAATGAAGTGAATGATGGGAAAACTAACTTTTCAATAACTGAAGAAAAAAAATCACATAAAATTGTCAAAACACAAGATAAATAAATTATATTAACTGTATGTAGCGTAAGTAGAAGTAAGAAATAGTAAATTTGTTAGAAATAAATTAATAATTGATAGACTGTAATAATAATAATGTTCGTTCGGGAAAATCTTCTAAACTTTTCATTGATAGCCGGTTTATAGTGATCGCTTATTCGAAAAGAGATTACACACAAAAAAAATTGAGAAATATGGCAAAGATATCGATAGTGTGGAAAATTATTCTGTTTTCTGTCTTATCATATATATATATATATATATATATATATATATAAAAAGAGATCATCGATGTTGAAATTTTTAAGAGGTAAATTCTATTACATATTATAAATGATTATTAATTTTTTTCCATCAGCAATTGAAAAAGATTTTTCTTACAAGATGAAGTCGCTAAGTTTTATTTTTACAAATGAGAGTAAATTTCTTATATGTATTTTTTGTTGGTATACACTAATAAGCCTACTTCATAAATGACTTAAGGCATAAAAAACAAAAAAAAAGTCCGTTTCGCTTAATTGAAATTCTTTCACTATTTTTCCTTTGTAAAACAAATATAGGTGGTATTGAAATTTAAATTTTCAATTAACTGTAATAACAACATTAAACAGTAAGTCAAAATTATCTACATAACGATATTATATTATGTTTAAATAATACTTTACCTAATTCTAATAATGAATGTAATTTGTTTTCTATTTAAAACAAAAATGTAACTGTTTTTCTACATTCATTTTAGAAGTGCATTGTTAAACAACAACCGGTCAGCCCAAGCGGAATTTGTAACTACTATTTTGTCATCATTATGTTTTACATTTTAAGTCAAATGTTTGTTAACAGATTTTGAGCCTAATCTTATTTTCTGAGTTATTTCAAAAGTTATTTGGCTTCTTTTATTTGTACGTATTAATCTTTTAAAATAAATATTTATTTAATTATAATTATGTGAAATTTCATAAATTCATACCTGTAATTCCCCCCCCCAAAAAAAAATAATTTTCATAAAGTTCTTATTTATTTATTTTTAAATAAAATACTTTCTTCTTTTTTTCAAAATAGTTATAGAATTTCGTAGAAATGCATATTGTTACATGTCAAGTCTCTACTACCAAAAATAATTTCAAAAAAAGAAAAATTATCCTATAATATTTGAAGAGGGATGGGTACATATACTATGCTGACACATAGACATTTATACGATTTATACAGATACTTCGTAAAGGAGTTTTTCCTTAAATACTCTCCGGGATTTAATAAATAAAGCCGGTTTATAAATAATCCCGGCTTGGCATCCGCTATCGCATAAAAACTTCAAGGCAGGGGTACTGAGACATTGCTGTTCATTACGGGCCCTTCGCCACTGAGACCTCCTTCTGTGTTTTCCTTCACCCTGTCTCCTGACATACGTTATTGGGAATCAGAATTTCTCCCGTTAATCTTCTAACTACCCATCCTCTTTCTTCGTTCGAAGAACTGTATGTATGTATTTCACTGACGGTTTCGTTTGAATTTCCTCGGTTGAACCTTCATGGAAATGATGGTATCAATCCCCTTGCATGTTAACCACAGAATTTCCGTCTTAGCGGCGGCGAGCTGCAGCCCATGCCATTCTATCCATGAGCCCACTTTGCGCTTCACCTGGTTTAGTCGCATCTGGACAGGCTCCGTCGCGGTTGACTATTAGCGCAGCGACGTCATCGACATACCCCACCAGGAACGCCCTTTCAGACATCTCCTCCTGCAGTAGGCCATCGTACGTCAGATTTCAGTCGGGCCTCAGAACGGATCCCCTGAAACGCTCCGGCTGTAATCTTCTTTTGTCTTCCCTGCCGTGTTGTTTCCGCCGTTTCGCATCTCAAGTAGCGGTCCCGTAGGTAGTCTCGTAGGAAGACATGATGACGGGGATTTAGACTCCCCTTTGCCTTTATCAATCAGGACCAGCCGTGAGGTTTTCCAGGACGTCGGGAATACCGCCGCCAGCAGGCATGCGTTAAACTTGTTCAGAAACAATTGTAGTATCTTACCGGACTCGCTTTCATCATCTCCGCAGGTATTCTATCCTGCCTAAGAGCTATTCCGTTTTCCAATGATCTGAACGGTATTAGCAATTCGCCTTGGGTAAAAAGAGGAATTTCCTCTATTGGCCTAATTTCTATTTATCCTCAAGTTCCAAATGAGTCGAGAATAGTGTGCCTACGTTAAGTTTCATGTCACCTGCATCTTTGCCCTGTGTCAGTTTCTCCATTTGTCCCATCATTTTCCGGTATGCCTTGCCCCAGGGCTCGTTGTTGACCTCTTCACAAAGAGTTTGCAAACCGTGTTTTTTGCTTCTATTGATAGCACTCGCATTCCTTGCCTAGCAAACTGATACCCTGCATACCTTAGTGCAATCTCCGATCTATTTCAAGCTCTTTGAGAGAGGCATCTCCGCCTGAGACATGGTCCTCTTAATTCCGCTATTTCCTCGGTCCATCAAGCTGCCGTTCCATCATTTTTTTCCTTGACATAAAGACCTCGCAGGCGCTCTTCACCAGTTGTATGGTTGCGTCAGAGAGAGCTTGCGCCTCTTCTCTTGTTTCTCGGTCAGACCATTCGGTTCGAATCATCGCAAGGCTGTCGCTGATATTTTCTACTAGCCGCTCCACTTACAATTTCTTGACATTTCATCCTATTCTACGTACTCCTCCTCGGTCCGTCGTTTTATTACAGATGTCGAAGATGATGTACTCATGGTCGCTTCCATTTTCATCCTCGATCATCTTTATCCCCTCACTTAAAGTGCGAGATTTTCTGAGACCAGAGTTATGTCCGGTATTGATTCTCCAAACCCAGGTCTACGGGACATCGCAGTCCCTCCTGCATTCACGACAACTAGTCGCAGCCTTGCCGACATCTCCAGAATGGCGTGGCCTCTCGTATTGATTTCGGGCATACACCATTCCACTGCTCTAGCTTTAAAATCCCCGGCTACTATAAGGCCGCCGTTCATATTGTCTCTGACGTTGTCCTCAAGATTGCTTATCCGATTTAGGTATTCCTTAATGGTGATATTTGGTGAGAAGGAGCAGCTCACTTAAATGATATCCCCACCACACATCAACACGAAACTAGCATCAGATCCTCTGTCGTCTATACTGATTCTGTCTCGCTTCGGAACCAAGAATGCAAGAATGACAGAATGATCTGTCCCCAGCATCCTTCAGCCATGATGGTGACTTATATTTCCAATACTGCTCACATCAACAACACGTCCACCCCTCTTTCGTAAGCAATTTGCGGCAGAAGGGCGTCAGCGTCTATATTCCCTTCATACTTCCCTGAAAGACTGTTATCATTTTTTTGCATCTTTTTCTCCTGTTTACGACCTGTCTGAAGGCCCGGCACGGTCCCTATCCCGGGACATGTGTATCGCATTCATATCGATCTGAAGACCCCTGCACAGCAAAGATCCGGATTTCCCTTTGCTGACCTTAGCTTTGTGCTAATTTTTGCCAGATTTCCAGCATAATACTGTTTGATCCGAGCCTTTATAGTCGTACGGCGTGTGTACGTAGCCCAGGTATCTGAAGCATCTCTCCACTACGATTCTGTGCCTGAGTCGACACCTTATCCAGCCTTTTTCAAGGAGCAAAACTGCCCCATACTCATCCATCTCAACTAATGCCATCTCTTGCCATCTATTTGGTAGGAACGTGACTACCTTTAATTCACCAAGTCCTCCCTTATCTTCAGCGCCGCCTCGAATCACTGCTTTGATCTCGTCTTCGTTGGCAAGAGCCTCTAGGACACGAATTTCCAAAGTCGTTCTGGATTTCCTTGATTCCACCCGTCCGGCTGATTAGATGGCTAGAGAAATGGCTTGCGTCAGCTTCTGTTTGTCTATAGTGCCCCTAGATAATTCTACCAGAACCATTCCTACTTTGGTGCTGCGGATTTACGAAACTTCTGCCCCGCAATCCTTAGGGTTTATGGTGTTCCGGAACGTACCCACCATCTCAGCATAGAATCTTCCCCCTGCTGGCTTTATAGGATTAGCTTTATTTCTTCCCTTCATGCTTCTCTTTATCCCTCTCTCTTCCAGTTGTTTACCCTTACACTCGGTGTCGGTGTTGGGGGAACTGACGCCTCATTACTGTGATCTTTATCCCCACCATCTAGTTCCTTTCAGCTTTCCAACCCTTGCCACTTCTTATTGACGATTTACTTGTAGTGGTTGCCTCAACGTATCTTATATGCCTTGTAACTTCCTTCTTCATCCGAGCGTTGGCCAAGTCTCCGGCCTATTTTCCGAGGATCCCCAGTAGGTTTAACAGGTGTCATCGTCACCAGAGCTACTATACCCTCTATAGCCTTCTTCCGACGGTCCCTTGCTCTCGAAGCGAGTAAAGGATATCCTCGAGGAACTTCCTGCCGTCATTTAGATTCTTTTTAATGTTAGTCTATCTAGCCGTTACCTTCTTCATACCATCCAGTATTACTCCCATTTTGTTAAAACTTTCTTCCTCTGTCTTTTCAGCCTGCTTTAAGGTCTGCCTGTAAACTGCAAGCTCCTTCCTCCAGCGCCAGGTTGTGTTGTTCCTTGCTGGCGCTATCACCACTTATCGTCAACTTGGACCGCCCCAACGTACTCCCCTTCTGAGATCTGAATAAGGGTAGTATTTTACCTCCGGAACATTTTACTACGGAGCCGTCCATGTCAAGGTTTCTTAGGGAACCTGCCCTAGATTTGATGTCACGGTTCCTCCCCGGCGTTTTGGCCCACGGGAGCTATTTTATTTCACTTCAACCATTCGCGGGCAGCAGACCCGACCGTCGGGTCGGGTCTGCTTAAGCTCTGGAGCCGCGAGCTTACGGAAAGCTTTTCTCCATCCACCACCCGCAGGACGCGCTCGAAAGTTGACTATTTCAGCCTGAGGATTATTATTATTATTGTTGTAAAAAAGAAATAAATAATACATATTAATTATTAAAAATCTTGAGAAACTTGGCTGCAAATGCTATAGAATATGTTATGCAAAAATGTAGTACTTTGTACAAATGAAGTCTTTCTTTCATCAAAATAGTACAAATTACTTGTGAGAAGTTCAATTTCTAATTTAATTCATTGAATTGTATGACCGAAGGTAATAACGTTTAAAAATTAATGTAAAATATAAAGTAGTTGTTTTTTTAATAACTAAATATTTATTCTTTTAAACAGCTTTTTTAAATAACTTTTAGATTACCAGTTTTTTATTCTTTTAACAAAAAGGTTTAAAGTTATTATTATTTTTAATGAATTATCACAAATTATTACGAATTTTAACGGTCCTTAAAAACATTTAAGGAGTTTTTAAAATATTAAAAACGCAACTTTATCATTTACATAATAAACTAACAAAACATTCCCAAATTTGTATATATATAATTATATTATAAATTTTGTATTTCCTATACAAAATATTACCCGATATTGTAAAACCTTTGTAAATTTTGCGCATTAAAAAGACAGAATCAAATTCTCTACAAGTTTTGTTTAAACCGTTTACGTATTTATTAACCATTTAACAAAGTTAATGCGTTTCAAACCTAAACGAAATATGTTTTTCGAGACCGATTTCTGCGTATTTCGTAAGATATCGTAAAAATTATTGTATTTACTGGTCTGGGACCTATTTTATTCAATTTTTCAGTTCATTTTACATAAAATTTACTCAATTTTTTACTTTAATTAACGGCCAAAAATTTTCAGTATGACTTCATTGTAACGAAGGAACTGAAATCTGGGCTAAATGTTTTGCCAGCTGTAACTCGCTAACGAAGCGATTCTGGACCTATGTTCATACTAACTTTTTTTCTTATTTTTGGATGTAAATTCACCTCCCGACATTTCTCCGTTTCTTCATGAATCAACCGGTATATATATATATACATGATGATTCAGGAGGATAGGGAAATACTTTGAAAACTCATTCTAGAGGCTAAAAATAAGAAAAACGTTCGTATAAACATACGTCCGAAAACGCTTCGTTAGCGAGTTATTCAGGGTGAAAGATTTTGCCCGAGTTTCAGTTCCTCCGGGTAAATTAAGGCTTTCTGAAATTCTGGGAAGGTCAATTAAGGGGCAAATTCAATTGTTTCTTATGGTCTTTGAGCTGGGAAATCGAAGAAAATAGGTCCCAGAACTGTATCTCTTAATTTCTAGGATATCCCATGTAAAACGCCAAAAATAGGGTAAAAAAACACATTTTTTTAACGTTTGACGTACAATAACGTTGTTAAATTGGCAATAAATCATACATTTTTTAACACAAATTGTAGAGAATTTAATTATAAGAAGATTGATGTAAATAATGTCAACTGAGAACAAATAAAATTTTGACAGAAAAATCCGTGATGAAAAAAATCAGTGTTGCCAACTTGTTTTCCGTAGGTTTAAAATTATTTTACGTACTAGACACATCTGTTTTCTTTTTTTGTAACACTATCTTCTAAGGTTTCGTCGGTTTTGTTGTTAATAAGAGTCGACATGTTTAAAATTTTATTTGTTCTCAGTTGACATTAATTAGTCAATCTTCTTATAATTAAATTCTCTACAATTTGTGTTTAAAAAGTGTATGATTCATTGCCAATTTAACAACGTTATTGTTCGTCAAACGTAAAAAAAATGTGTTTTTGACCCTATTTTTGGCGTTTTACATGGGATATCTTAGAAATTAAGAAAGATGCAGTTCTTGGACCTATTTTCTTCGATTTCTCAGCTCAAAAACCATAAGAAACAATTGAATTTGTCCCTTAATTGATCTTCCCAGAATTTCAGAAAGCCTTAATTTACCCGGAGGAACTGAAACTCGGGCGAAATCTTTCACCCTAAATAACTCGCTAACGAAGCGTTTTCGGACCTATGTTTAGAACTTATGTTTATGAACCTATGTTTAAGAACTTTCTTCTTTATTCTCTAGAATGAGTTGTCAAAGTATTGCCCATCCTCCTGAATCACTCTGTATATATATATATATATATATATATATATATATATATAGTATATCAAAGGGGAGAAAAAGAAACACCATATTTAGACGAAACCATGTTGAAAGCTATACCTCTAATACAAGCAGTTATAAGGAAAAAAAACCATTTCAAAAAGTTATCACGAGAATAATTAAAATTAATTCTAACCAGCACTAATAATAATTTTTTTAAAATGCCTAACCTTTTATACTTACACTTTTTTTTCTGAATGTCCATTTTGTTCGAATTTCAGGACAAAACGCATCATTAGCATTCTTTCAGCTTTTTTCTTTCCCTAGAACATTCTTTTTTTTTAATCGGATTATTAACTTTATGTAAATTAACACCAAAAAATATTTAATCCACTTTTCAGTCGTTTTCAATTAAAATTCTTACACTTTTGTCTTGTACATCAATCATTTGACTGGTTTGATGCTATTATTTATTTAGTATTTAGTATACGTTGTAATCTTCTTCAACAATTACGCTAAAGATAAATAATATAAAATAAATTATCTCCTAATTTTTGTTTTCCTCCACATTTATCCTATTATTTTTTTTATTTTATACCCAACAATCTTTCACCAGATTTACTTCATCCTATCTTATTATAATTACAACTTACTGATTTCTTTGCAAGATTCTATCACAGGTTTACTTTTCCAAAATTCATTTTAGTACTTATTAAAATTTTAATTCTTTTAACTAACTTAACTATCTAAATTTTCCCTTTCAATAAAGTATTTTAAAACCCTAATACGTCCTTTTTGGCTTTCCTATTGTAGCTTTCATAGAATGTTACAGTTACGTACAGACATTTAAAGTATACTTTCTAAATCTTCACTCCTGTTTAATACTAAGAAATTACTTTTGCATTAATTACGTAGATCTACTTTAGATACTTACCAAACTTCTTTTATAATTCGAGATTCTACAGTTAAAATTAAATGTTATTTTATTTTTAGTGTATTATGTCCTTCAGTCGTAAATTTTAACTTTTCTCTCATGTTTATAGCGTTTCTCTTGAAAAAAATTTTATTAATATTCCTTTTTTTTTATTTATTTAGTATTTATCTTCAAATTGAATTAATGTACGCTATAGATTTTTAGCGATGAATCTGTAGCTTCCAAATCTTTACTAATTCATTTTTGTTTTCGTTATCAAAGAAGTAATACAGGTAAAACAGTAATACTGCGTTAAAATTTAACGTAGTCGCAACATGTAAAATTTTATGAATGAAATGAAAAAATGCAAACGTTAATAAAAATAACTATTTATATTAGTAAAACTTTTCATATTTACCGTATTTTTACAAAAGATTTTCAAAGTAAGTGCCCTGCGCAGCGTTCATATTGATAGTCAATAATATTGAGAGTTATTTGACACAAAACATTGTTGTCAATCCTGTCGATTTCTTTTTACAAGCCCGCCTTCAGTTCATCGATAGTATGGTGTTTTGATTCATAAACTATATTCTTTAAATAACACCAAAAGAAAAAATCACAACAGATAGATCTGGGGAACGCCAAAGCCACAATTCTCAGCTGACAGTTTGTAAAAGCTGCATGAACGCGTGCTATTGAATCGTTCGGTGGTTATCACTCGTTATTTCGTCTTGTTAGAAGAAAAAGACTCTTTTTCACAATTTGCTAACTGAACGTAGAATTTTTGGAAAACTTTACGCCCATTTCTATATTGATAGTCCGGTGAAAAAATATTGGCCTCACTATATGATTACACAACAATCATATCATACACCGATTTTCTATCGTGAAGTGAATGCTCTATCTGGATTTTCTTTTTAATGAAAATCTTCAGATTTTCATTATCCGCTACCTGGTGTTGTACAAACTAACACCGCAGATAAATGAAAGCATGTCTTGTCTAATACAAAATACAGCATCGGGTCTATTTGTCCTTCGAAAAATAATTTTTGAAAAGCCAGTCGCAATAATTAAGATCTTTCGCTTGTATATTTTCTTAAGTTATTGCATAGTCGTTTCACGATACAATTTCAAATTTAAATTATTAAGAATTTGAAGGTGTATTTTTTCCACTGTATTGTGATAACTTACGTATAGACTTTTTCAAACCGGCAGAAATTCTTCTTTGAAATCTGCTATCCCTAACGAAAGATCACCTATTCCGTTTTGCGTTTGAAACCGAGCCCGTTGTATACCATTTGTTAACTGACTATTGTAAGCTACTCTTTGCTGGGATACTGGGATTCAGAAACTTTCCTGCGAATATTTGACGCGCTTCTTGAAAGCATACATAGCTCACATATGCTTTCACTAACTAAGGCGTTAAAACGAACACAACTTAAAATAAAAACACAACTGCAAAGAACAAAACTATTCTGAAGCATGATCATTTTACGACTGACAATAGATGAAACTAGTAGCATACACAACCAATAGTGATGTTAGTAGTGGCAGCGGTAAATGTGTATTTGAATAACTACAAATCTAGTCGGGTCGGTTCTAATTTAAGTAAATTTTAACATTATTTCTAATTATCGTATTGTTAATCCATCTAAATTTCGGTTTCTTTATTGCTTCTTAATGTTATGAAGATTGTATAAGTGTGCGTGCGTGCGTGTGTGCGTGTGTGTGTGTGTGTGTGTGTGTGTGTGTGTGTGTGTGTGTGTGTTTATATATTATGTGTTATATATTATATTATGTGTACATTATTTATTTCTGTTAATAGAGTTCGTCAATAGTCGTATCTACGAGGGTGGTCTGAAAAGTTTCCGATCTAACAAAGATACAAGACATTTTTTTAGAAATTTTTTTTATTTTTCAACATAGTCTCCTTGTACCTCTACACACTTC
>JAAAKQ030242761.1:0-11074 GCA_010016005.3 Zanna intricata | reverse complement strand
TTATTGATTACAATAAAGAGATTTTGTGTCAACAGTCCAATAACCTGAGTTGTTCCTTTCTGTGTACATGTCTGTGTATATGTCTGTGTTTCCCCTCGGGATTGTGTAAATGCTTGGTTGCGGGTCCGATCCGGGGGGGGGGGAGAAAAAGAAAAGAAAAAAAGTCAGACGGCTTAGCACAAAAAAAAATTATTTACCAACATTAATTCATTTTCACTTGTTACTTTTTATTTTCATTACTAACATTTATTTTAACAGTGTTATATGCTTATTGTATAATTCTTTTATTTAACTCATGATATCCATATTAAACTTTGTGCTACAAAACTAACTGTAAATTTGCGTATGTAATTATTCGTTGAGAAGATTGAAGTATATAGTATTTTACATAATTTTATCGAGAGCAACATTATCGATGTCACTAAATAGATTACACAGTGTAGGAATTATTCATTAGTTTATGTGTACCTCATTGTATCTTTTAGGATGATTTTGTCTGATACAAAATGTTTGTGTATTTTGGTTGGAGATTTGCAGAACACGATCAAAAGATTAGAATTGAGATTTAAAACAGTGTATTACTACTGCTAGGGTGGATTGTAGTAGATTCCTTTTAAATTTTCATGTCAATATACCTTTATTATTATTTATATTTCGGAAAATAATTATTTTGAAGTAATTTTATTAAAATTAATTCATTTTCTCATTTACTACTTAAATTGATTACTATCTAGTAATAAATGGATAAAATTTCTCAAATAAAGAAATTTGTTCAGAAAATATTATTGTTACTTATATTTAAATAATTTTCGTTTTGATAGAAATACAAATAAGCAACTACTTTAGCTGTTTCCTTTTAAATTATATAGATTAGGAGATTTTATTTAGAATGCTCAATAATCTCAGATTATTAGCTTACATAGAAGACTTTGGTTGGTTGCCAATTATCAACAATGCCAAAAAGAAGATATAACGAAACAAATTTCTCATTCACTCTCTTTAATTAGGTATTGTAGTGTTAAAATAGCATTATAATGATGCACAATAATAGAAAAAGATAAATTTGAAGCAAAAAAAAAAAGAAGAAGAAAAACAATAACTACGAAATCTATTTGTATTAAATCTTTAGAAAATAGTAAAAATTATTTCTAACTAATAGCGTGTTGAAATTATTGACAAGTTGATTAAAAGCAAAAATCTAAAAATATTAATCAACACATTAATTCGAATACATCACAAAACATAAGATTTTTGAATTAAATAAAAATTTTCATAATTTTTTTTTATGTTAATTTAAATTATTGTTTAATTTTTATTCCTTGGTTCAAATCCAGGATATTCTTGGAATTTTTCATTGACTATAAACATCCATTTCATATTCCCTCCAATAAGCTACGAACCGTTCTTCAATCAACAATATACATGATTTTATAATGATAATACCACATATGCCTTAAGTGAGATGATCCCAATGTCCGTAATATACTATCTACTTTCCATGTCAATGCGACAACAGCGGCACATAAGTAATATACATGTAGCTGTCTAAGAGGGTTCTAAGTAGTTTTCTCAGAAATTTTAATATTTATTGACAGGATTTCAATGTAAAAGTCACTATAAGGTCTTTCAGTCACTTTGGGGCCACCTGCAGATCATCAACAATTGCAGAAGATTTTGGATACAGACTTACACCATCTTTAGAGCTGGCAATGTGGCTACTATGGTCGATGTGATTGAAGAAATAACAGAGACCCTTCCATTGTCTACATCCCTCCTCTGATGGCAAGCATATCGTAAGGTGTGCATGTATGTTGGTGCATGAAAGCCCTGATAGCTTCGGTGAGTAGGGGTTTGCAGTGCAGAAATGCCCTTATACTCTGTACAAATGTTATACCGGTTCCATCAAATAACAGAGTTCTGCAGGATTTCGTTTTAAGTCAGATTCTATATTTTATATGTACCGCAGTCCTTCCCCGTACAAAATAGGGCTCAGTTACGACAACGCAGACGACACAGCGATTGTAGCGGTAGACGGTGAATCCGACCTTGCTTCAACCTTATCAACCTATATTGACTATAACTATATTTTACCTGATCAACGAATAGGTGCGTAGATGGAGGAAAGTCAATCCTCCATACGAGGATATGAACATTAGGAGGATTAATTACCCTCCAATTCAAATGGACGGTACTCTTATTGTTGACGCCTCACGGACCTGTACTCAGGATTGTATCTAGATCATCGATTGACCTAGAAGGATCACGTAAGAGAGAAGAGGAGACAACTGAATGTTTAACTTGCACGCAAAAAGTTGCGTGCGTTTACTTGAAAAGCAAAGTATTGCTTTTCAGAAAAAATGTGGAGATATAGTCCAACTATGGGAGACTACTTGCAAGAGTAACGTTTAAATCTTTAGCGGTTTCAAAACAGAATGATCAGGATGGTGTCATTGGCTCCATGATTTTCTAGGAATGGTGAGGTGTATCTGCATCTTGGTGCCATGAGTTCGTGAGGAGGTACAAAGGACCAGTAGAGATACGAGTATATATGAAAACTGGACAAACATGTGAATTATCTGACACTGAAGTTTCTTGACAATTTATTTGGAAGTAAGACGTTTGAGAACGATACATATATACGGACGTCGCTGATCTTTGACGGAGAGCGTGACTAAGTGATTATTATATTAAATAATTTAAACTTTCAGCATTGGTTTAGTAATTTAATTAATAGTTTAGTCTTAAGAATTATATTGAAGCTAATATTTAACTTGATGGTGTAATTCTCTTTAATACTGAGTCGGCGGTGTAATTTTCTGCTGAGAAATCGTGTCTATATTGTTTTATGACTATAGTTTTTATCTGGTTTTATTATTTGTTATCTGTTAGCTTTCATTTTGTTAAATAATCTCTCAATTTGTGTTAAGAGAAAGGGTATGAATTTTAATTTTGTATTTGAGGTGGGCTATCTTTAGATGGTCACCTGACACATTAATCTCAGCCAAAAATGTTATTCATGGTCGCAATCCTTCTGGCAACCGACTGTAAAATTAAATTGATTAAAAAAAATTCGGGTCAGGTTTTTATTTTACATATTCTTTTCTTTTATTTAATTTTTTATAGATTTTTTTGAACATATTTTACTAAATTTCTGTATATTTGTAAAAAAGAGAAGGTAGCAAATACGTATGTATGTACTCATATGTATTACATATATATGTATCCGATATTTGTACGTGATTTTTATATGTTACTTTATATACCATTTCTCGACTATTTAATTTTTTGAGATAATATCAAAATTCTGCATTTATTTATATATTATATTCCACTATTTAAGAATTCTGTTTTATGTCATTTTTCCTTACGTTTTCTTTCAATATTTTTTTCCTAATTACATTTTTATCTTATAAACAATAATTCCATGTGCTTCATTTTTTACATCACCTGATTTTTATTTAATATTTCGGTACATTCTCACCTTAGATTATTAACAATATTAATTATTCAGCATACTGTCAAATTTGGTTGTGGCTGGCTTGCCGCTCTGATGTTGCTTACAAACGAGAGGAGAAGAGTAGCTGACGATAGCAATAAGGATGAAGCGAGAGGCGCTCTTTTGAACTACTAGGTGTAGAGATGGAACCAATCCTACACCGGTAGATGGACTCACAAGGTGATTCCGGATGTCCAGGTGTGGTAGACAGGAGGCATGGAGAGATTACTGGACGACTCAATGGCTTAAGGGATATGGGTCATTCGGGAATTTTCTTTATGCCATCCAGCGGAGACGTTACCGAGAATGCATTTACTGCGGTTAGGTGGATCTAGTTAAACACACCTTTTTGTAGTATCCGCACTAGATGGTATTTAGATCCGAAGGAGAGTATTTCGAGACTCTACAAGAAGTCATGCAGGCTATGCTGTATGACTGGAACCAGTGTGAAAAGGTGTGGAACATGGTTTCGGTCGGTACTGAAGCTAAAGGTCATAGAAGGATGAGTGTGAATGCGTGACAGGAGAGAAAGGGACAGCCTGTACATGGAGGTAGTTGGGCCCTTGGATCGTTACTACCGTTATATCGGAACTTCTGAAGCCGTTCTCAGTTAGATGTCAGAAGATTTTGCTGCCAAGGAATGGGCTTGAAGTTGTCTTCCGCTATCAGTCCTTTTGTCCAGCGGCACCAGAGGATTCTGGGAGGCCACCAACAATGTCCCTTTATTAGTGGTACCCAGGTTGTGACACAGAATCCCATAGATGAAGGGAATAGGGAAGAAATAGAACTACGGAGATTTTATGGAGGTTTCAACAGTTTCAGTTTTGCTGTGCGGTACGCACGGTGGAGCGCGATAGGGACAGCCTGCACATGGTTTGGGGATTACATAGTTTGGGGATTCGTATTACTACTACTGATATTGTGTGTGTGAAACGAACCTGTTTAACTCGTAAGAACACGACATGTCTTGATTAATATCATTACGGCAGATGTCGGGGCATGAAAACATGCCCCGACATCATGTCTGGGGAGAGATTGTTTAGTGAGTCCTTAACATGAGAAACTGGGCGTCTGAGTGCAGATTTTTCCTTCTCCTGCATAAAAAAAGATCACTAATGATAAAAAAAAAAAATTTTGTAGACAGAAAGTGGAATATTAATAAAATTCATAAGTTAGAAAAAGAAATCAAGATTTCGTCAGATTAAAACTAGATATACTTTGAATTAGTGATGTTAAATTTAGTTCTAATATTAATTTTTGATCAGGGATTTATTGATAATCAACACAAAATCAGATGTAAATGAAGTTAAAGTAATTGTGAGAAACAAATTGGTCATAGCAAATGCAAACATTGCAAAGAACTTTTGTTGTCAGGTAGAAAAAAGTTCAAAAATATTAAAGAAAATACAAAAAAGATATTAGGAATATGTGATCTAAACGAATATTTAAAGGAGGAGATAATTTAATATTCGTGGGAGTTTGGTAAAAAATAACTGGAGCACGAAAAAAACAGAAAGAACCTAGAGACTGTGGACAAGTTCATAAAAAATGAGACAAGAACAAGGCTTTTAAAAATTTACTCAATAAAATAGTGACTACAAACAACTCATTTAAAGATTACGCAAATATTAAAATCACGCAAATTGTGTGAAACCGAGTTAATGAAATATGTCAATTACTTAATACATTAAGGCAGATATTTAAGAAAAAAATTAGAGACTATAAAATTATAACTAGATAAAATTATTGATTCTGATCGTAATTTAGTAAAGATTAGATTTTGGTTGGATTTTAAAAAAATATAAAATATTGAAAACAAGATGTAGGATACAAACCATCTAAAAAATAATCAAGTGAAGTTATAATTTTATGTGGTTATATGATCACCATAAGAAGTTATTGCAACAGAAAATTCGGTTGAAAATAAATTGACAAAGAAATAATTTAAAAATAAATAATAAAGGCATAGAAGGGAATATTAGATGGAAAACCGTTAATGACAAATGTATTAAAACCTGATTGCTAAACATATAAAAACCAAAAGATTACTGAGGCAGAAAAGTTAATTAACTTATAAGTGATGCAAATAATATGAAGTCTGATATAATAAGTTTCATAACGTGAAGATGTTTTTTTTTAAACAATCAAGACTGGTTGAAGGAAAAGGAAGTGTTCCGTATAGAAATAATTCTTATATACTCGTATATATAACTGTTAGCAATCCGTAGATTGGTTTGCAGTGAGAGCCAGAGCTGGCTATATTTAGCCTTTCTCTTGAGTTCTTGGTAACTTGGACACTTCATATCCTCCGTAATGTTTCATATATTCTAGCCTACCCCGTCCTCTATGGTTTTTTCCTTCAATCATCCTCTCTACTATTGTCTTCAAGATCTCCTCGGGTCTAGGTATATGACCGATTAGTGTATCTCTTTTTTTGTTTAACGTCTTCCAAAAGGTGCTTTTTTCGTTCACTCGTTCTTCAAGAATATCTTTGTTATTAATCAGTCTATCCACTTGACTTTCAACATTCGCCCATAGCACCGCATCTCAAAAGCTTCAAGGTTCATTTTATTTGGTGTTCTAACAGTCCAGCTCTCGCTTCCATACAGTGCTACACTCCATACATATGTTTTAAGCAATTGTTTTCTTGTTTCCAGTTTGATGTTATTGGCACTAAGGAGTTGTTTATTTTTATTGAAAGCAATTTTTGCTAGGCATATTCATGATTTTACATCCATCTTGCTTCTACCATCTGGTGTTATAATAGTCTAAATACTTAAATTCATTGACTATCACTAAAGTTTCATTTCTAAGCATTATTTGTGCCCTACTATCTTCTACTCCGCAAAGCATTGTCTTCGTTTATTATTTGTTTATTTTGAAGTTTTAGTTATGACAAAAACCTCGTATATAAGTATATAGAAATAATATAAGTAATATAGTAATACGAGTATATAGAGTATATAGAATTTTATATATATATATATATATATATACACATATTAAAAGAGAAATGAAATTTCAAACAGCTAACGGAAATAAATCGTAGGTCTTAGCAGAAGAGGGAAAATATATTTCTCAGTTTTATTCCTGAAGTAGGAAAAACTTAATATATTAGTATACAACATTTTTTGAAGTAGGAATATTTTCTTAGATTTTTAAATGAGGGTAACAGTAACGATACACAAAAAATCGGGAACATATAAATACGTGAAATATCCCACCATTTCATTGATGTTATGTTTATTAACAATCTTTTCAGGATATTAGAGAGTGAATAAAACATTTAATAGACGGTATAAATGATGAAGATAAGTTCTGTTTCAGAAAGAGCGTGGGCATAAAAGAAACTATTGTGAATGTCTAATAATAGAAAGCCGGTCATACAGAAAAAAACTACTTAAATTTTGTAAACCTGGATAAAGCTCATAATAAAGTAGTATGCAATATATATATATATATATATATATATATATTTAAAATTTTTGGGTAAATAAGGAATGTAAAGAGGAAAAGAGGAGTTAATTATAACCTGCATAAAAATAAGCTAACAGTTATAAATTTAGATAATGAAGAAAGACAAGCATTTTTTCTGAAAGGAATGATACAATGATAGAAACTGCTGCCAACTTTTAACTTGTATGTATAAAAGAAGAAATGAAGCGGAAAAAAAACAGTGATTCTAGGAGAAAATAATTTTGTTATTTAGAGTTTATGTTTAAGTAATAATATTGAAATCAGTATTATTTCTTATTGGTATCAATAAGAAATTAGCAAAAACAAAGAGAGTTTTCATGAAAAGATATGTGTACGTTAGTGTCAAATAAAAATGTAAATATTAGAAAAAAAGTAATATTTTTATACTTAATAATATTTTTGTGGAGTTAGTGCTTTGTGAAAAATTTACAATGAAAAAAAGGAATTGCCGTCTTCGAAACAAGTTCTTAGATGATGCTGGAAATTTAGTTAAGATTTTAAATAAAGCAATCTCAGATGGATAAAATGATTGAAAATTTGTGGTACTAAGAACTAGGCTGGTGTCCATAAGTTAATACATCCATCTTTAATTAATTTGGTGATAAGAGGAGGGGGTAGAAAGTGAAATCAGTAAAGTAAAGCAAAGATTAAAATTTACATAACTGTTATTAAGGATGTGGAATATAGCAAAATGATATGTAATGAATAAATGTTGTTTTATATATAAAACAAAAATATTAAATTGTAATTTTATTATAAATTTATTGTTAGTTATCTTCATAATATTTTGTTTTACAAAGACAAATTTATAAAATTATTTTGTAATTTATTACCGCCAATTTTTTTTATATATATGTTATTCTCTAATAGAAAAAAAGAAGATAAACAAAAATTTTCATCATAATTGAAACATGATATGTTTTTATCGTTTAAATTTCATCATTCTTGAAAAAATACAGGCAAATACTCATGTTTAAAAAAAATACATTTTTCATTTGCTATTTTAATCACCAATTCGATAAACTGGATTGGATGTAACTTAAACGAATTTGAAAACCAAAACCTATAATTCAAAAATAAATCCTAGTTAAAGTGTACATAATATTTGTCGCCATTATTATTTTTGAATTAGATTTAAGGTCTTTATCTTGGTATTTTTATTGGAGATTGTTCATTTATGCCTGTAAATATAACCAAAAAAATACAATAACTATCTTTAAAAATTTAATTATTTTAAAAACCATTTCTAAAGAACTTTAATATTAATTTAAAGTACAGTTAAGGTAGTCTGAATGTAATGGCCAGCCTCCGTGGCGGATCGGTAGCGTCTTGGCCTTTCATCCGGAGGTCCCGAGTTCGAATCCCGTTCAGGCCTGGGATTTTTTGCACACGCTACAATTCATTCATCTCATCCTCTGAAGATATACTTAACTGTGGTTCCGGAGATTAAAAAAAAAAATAGTTTGAATGTAATAGCCCACAGGTCTAGTGGTTAATGCGACATCGCAAATCAGCTGATTTCGAAGTCGAGAGTTCTGAGGTTCAAATCCTAGTTAAGGTAGCCATTTTTATAGGGATTTGAATACTAGAGCGTGGATACAGTTATTACGATTTGAACCTTAGATCTCTCGCCTTCTAAATCAGCTGATTTACAATGTCGCGTTAACCGCTAGATCAGCCCGATGGGCAGATTTGAATACTAGATCGTGGATAATGGTGTTCTTTGGTGGTTGGATTTCAATTAACCACACATCTCAGGAGTGATCGACCTGAGATTATACAAGACTACACTTCATTCACATTTATACACATCATCCTCTGAAGTTATACCTTACTGTTGTTCTGGAGGCTAAACAGATAAAGAGAGAGAGTTTGAATGTAATACTATGAAAACTTTTGTATATTTTTACTACTCAATATTGTTACATCTTTAAATTATTGAATTTTAAGTTACGCCTTGAACAATATTTTCACATAGGAGATATACATTTGTGTAACGCTTCTATCAAAGTAATTACTCCTTTTTATTTCTAAATCAAGAGCAATGAATTGTAAATAGATTTCAAAATTATTGCTAAATTAAAAAATATTTAAAATGAGCTGGAAAAAATGTTATAAATTTAACCATCTATTTTGGAACTAAGTTAATTTATAAATGAATTAAATATTATTTAAATGTCAATGTATTAATTAAATACAGAAATATAATAATAAAATATTAGAGACTGAGAATATTAAAAGTAAAATCTATTAAGTTTTATTAAAAAGTAATTTTTTTTCCAATATTCAAATCTGTAACTGTCTAATTGCGTTAACAAAAATATACCTAAACAAAATAGGTACATTTAATAATGGTGTTATTACAAAAGTTTCAATTTATGATTAAGTACTCATCGATGTGAAGCAGGTATTGAATACTTTAATAATATGTTTAAATCAAAATTGCTTCTGGGGATTTGAAAAGGAAAAACTTATTTCTTTGCTGGTTCACCTTCGGGGCACATACGAATTAGAAAGTTATGAAAAGTGATGAGCGTCTGATCAATGATTCAGCTGCTCTTTTATTATTCCCAATCGAAAACTGGTGACTGTTGAATTTAGTTCAAAATAGTTGGAACAACTCTTAATGTATTATAAATTCGTTATACATTGTTGTTGTTTAAATTTTGCAAAGTCAACTTAACCGTCAGAACTATGTTTTAAAATATTAAAAGAATTTTAAATCAATTACTTACAATAAAAATAATTATTGAAATTAAAGAAAACAAAAATTACTGAAAATAGATTTTTCTTATGTTATGAAAACATTTTTTTTTGTGATATTTGCTTCATAGCCATTGCATTTACAAAATTTATGTTTGCTTGAATTAATTGTCATATTGCAAATAATTGAAAAATTACTTTACTTAAATTTATGAATAATTTTTTCAGTAGTATAATTCATACGATTGTTGTAATAACAATTATTATTTACTTTACTTTTTTAAAATAGACAGAAATCTCTTTTTGATTTTTACCTCTCAAGCTACGTTGAAATTTAGAAGAACTTATAATAAACCAGTAACACTTACTAAAAACATAAATTTTTTTATGTTAATAACTGTAAATAAATAATAATGAGCAATTTAAAAGGATGCTTTTAAAATAAATGAACTATTTTTATTTGTTTAAAATTATTCAGAGAATGAATTGTAATGTAAAACAACATAATCTCTTTCAAATAGAAAATAAACAAAAAAAAAATTTTAATAAATAATAAATTAAATTTGATAAGAAATTGAGTATATATAATGTAGTAGACTTTCTGGAAAATTCATAATTAATAATATAATTATATATAAAGGAGATCAAAATTTCAAGTAAATTTTTCATAATAGTGTTTGTCGTGTATATATATATAAGTATAGAAAATAAATAGACTGAATTGTAATAAAAATAATGAAAGAAGGAAAACGAAAGTGTTAGTAATAGAATAAAAAAAAAAAGAATTAAAATAAATGAACTAATAATAGAAAAATAAAGAAATAAAAAAAATTAACAAACAAAGAATCTAATTAAACTAAAAGAATCTCAAAGACTCTAATTAAGGTGACTCAAAGATAGATAAAACTGAACTAAAATAGATTAGAAAAATGTTATGAATAAAACGTATTTCAAAAGAGTAATTTATCTGTCATAAACAAACTTTAAAACAATTCCAAAAAATAAGGCATTTTTACTTCCATGTCTGAAGTAAAGGAAGTAAACGAAGTAAAGTAAGAATTGTGATAGCGAAAATTTCCGTTTTTAGATTTCAAATGAAATATCCATTTTGACCATTCCTGAATCCATTTTGATTAGTTTTGCTGTGACGCTGTATGTACGTAAGTATGTACTATTAGGTCCCGGGTTCGAATCCCGGTCAAGCATGGCATTTTTCACATACGATACAATTCATTCATTTCATCCTTCTGAAGATATACTTAATGGTGGTTCCGAAGTTGAAAAAAAAGAAAAAAAAAAGTGTGTACTATTATGTATGTAACCGAGTGGTAGCGTCTCGGCCTTTCATCCGGAGGTTCGAATCCCGGTCAGGCATGGCATTTTTCACACATGCTACAA
>JAAAKQ030242760.1:0-28265 GCA_010016005.3 Zanna intricata | reverse complement strand
AGTCTAATGTCGGAAGGCGGAATTATGCCACTACATTATAGAAGAGAAATCCTGTTCTCGGCAAATATATATGCCTTTCCTACTCATATAAATAATAAAAGTTTTAACATCCTTTTAGACTTTTTTGATGGCTAGAACAAGTGGCTGTGACCAGACTTAGAATCGGTCACACATGGATAACAAATTCATATATTTAACCGGCGCAGAAAGACCAATATGCGATGTTTGTAATAAAGCACTTACAGTCAAATATCACTTGCGGCTAACTGGGAAACCGAAGTGGAATCAATGATCCGGGACTACCCCAACCGTCTCCCATGATGGTTGGATGCTGAACCATCTCTCCGTTTGCACCTTGTAACATATTGACTGACGAAACATAAGTTTATGGAAACGTCAACTTCAATAACTTCTTAGGAAGAAGTTTTGGATCTCTTCCTCTTGGAGAGCCTCTGTCTTCGCTAGCGAAGACGAAGAAGGGTGTAGAGTTCAGCGTTAAGGAAGAGTACAGAGATCTGGAGAAGAAGAAGAAGAAGAAGAAGGAAACTATTAAATTTCGATCCAAGAATAGTTGATCAACACCTAAATATTTAGTAATAAACAAGAAAGATGGCGATTTCTCGAAGATTAGCTCTTTCGTGAAAGTTCGTGACATCACAGAAGCTGTTGGAGGACCGGTTTAAGAGACAAGGAAAACTGCTATCAGACTGTTTGTAGAAAGTGTCAACGACGTTTAAACTTTTTTTGATATGAGTAAGTACTCTTAACAAAAAATATCGGAGTCTTAGACATTGAGGTAGTCCTCATATTATCCTGAATACTTCAAAGGGAGTTATGGTGTGCAGGGATTTGTTGAACTGCACAGAAGAGGAAATCGAAGATGAACTTCAGGAACAAGGAGTTGTTACGTGTTGAAGCTTAAATACTTGACTTAACGGAGAAGTCTACTTTTTACGTCGCAGGTACTAACTTTCGATAAATCAAAATGTTCAAAAAAGATAAAAGCTGTATTTCACATGTTAGCTGTGCGTCCGTTAATCCTGACTCCTTTGCGTTGGTTTGGATGTCAGAAATTCGGACACAGCGGCACATTGTACAAGAAAACAAATTCGTATATGTGGTGAACCATTACATCTTGATGATCCGTGCAAGGATCCTCTGCACGGAAGTTGGTATCAACAGTAATGGGCTTTAATCTACGAATTGTCCAATCTACAAACAAGAAACAGCAGTACAAGAGATCAAAACAATACAGAAAGTCAGCTGTTTTGACTAGGGAAAATTGTGCTTGGTGCAGTGTCAAAGATTGGGTCAATAGCTGCGGCCGCCCCTGCTGGTTTCTTTAAATCAGAGGATGTGCTTTCAGAATTTTCACCAACATTGGATAAGATGGTTGAACGTATCATATATGATAAATTGAAGAGTCAGCCAGCTAGGAAAAGTAGTCCTTAACCGATGTTGAAGAAGGGAGATGCTTCCTACGAAAAATATTCTGTACAACCTAGCAATGAATCTTCAATCATCAGAAAGAAAGAAAATGAACTTGAATCAGAGAATAAAACCGAATCAAAAGCAGTAATGCGAAAGTGAAAATTGAGAAAATGTCAATTAAGGCATCTTTGAAGCCAAAAATTAAACTGTTAGAAAAATAGAACCATGAATGAATGATCCTATTGAATGAATGAATGAATTTTAGAAAAATATGTCAACTAATGGAGCCTCCTAAGGCACAGAGACCTTTAAATGAGAGGGCGAACATTTCAGCCACTACATTAGCAGGAGGTGTATTATACATTAGCAGGAGGTGCATTGAGTCTTGACTTAGATGCGGACCTGACCGCACCATTGGAGCTGATATCATCTGATGCTAGCAGCAGGAAATCCTCTGTGATTTCTTGCGAAGGTTCATCCTAACACCAAAGAGGAACACAACCTCCCTGTGACGGTTTCGTTCACCACGCCACTCCCTCCGTCATCTTCAAAACGTTGTCAAAAGGCATCTCTCAGGCTTGTTCTTGCCTCGGTCAGGATGCCACTGATGTGAATATCGCATGTGGCATTCTCATCTGTGTATTACTACCTGCTAGATAACACTTTAAAAACAAAACCCAAATCTAAGTCTTTAACAAGACTGAATAGACAACTATATCTTTCGTTGGAAGCATCTCCCTTCTTCAACATCGGTTAAGGACTACTTTTCCTAGCTGGTTGACTCTTCAATTTATCATATATGATACGTTTGACCATCTTATCCAATGTTGGTGCCAATTCTGAAAGCACATCCTCTGATTTAAAGAAACCAGCAGGAGCGGCCGCAGCCTGTGTGATTGACCCAATCTTTGGCGCTCTGCCAAGCACAATTTTCCTTGAGTCAAAATAGCTGACTTTCTGTATTTTGTAAGTATTTTGAAAGAGTAGGAGGGATAAACACGAAAGTAAAAAAAATGTCTTTTTACTTTTTACTAGTTTGGCGTGACATCTGTACTTACGTATGTACCTCGCTTTACTCAAACATGATTTGCCATAGGATATTGAAATTTTTGAATTAGGATTTTTGTAACATCTAGTTGTGTACTTCCCCTTTGATTGCAATCGACTGAACCAAAAGTGTCCAAAAAAAGTTTGGACTTTTTCCTTACTGCAGTAATAAGCTCTCATTAAGAGCTTTTCAACGATATAATGGTAAATAGGACTTATTTTCATTTGTTTCAGCCAAATAAAATTATAATATAACCAAATAAAATTTTAGTTAATGAAATATTTGTATCTTACAAGTTACATTGGTTCAAATCAGACTTCATCTCAATTTAAAAAAAAAATTTTCTTTTTAAATTTAAATATATTGGTTTATTAATAATTATTATCCTCTGATTGAAGAACAAAAATCATGATATATAATAATTCAATAATAGCAGTAAAAAACAAAAAAAAAGAAGGAAAATAATCAGAAGTTATTAATGAAATAAAACTGTATGTACTTTTCATTAAAAAAGCAAATGTGTATATGTAATTTAATAGGCGGATAATTAAGTTATGTAGTGTCCACATCAGATTTTTATTTATGGTAATCATTTTTTCCACATAAAAATGTTAGAGTCAGTCCACCCCTGCTTTTTTTTTTCTGTTTAGCCTCTGTAATGACCGTAAGGTATTACTTCAGAGGATGATATGTATGAATGTAAATGTGTATATGAAATGTAGTCTTGTACAGTCTGGTCGGCCATTCTTGAGATATATGTTAAATTGAAACCCAACCACCAAAGAACACCAATATCCATGATCTAGTATTCAATTTCAAATAAAGATAACTGCCTTTATTAGGATTTGAAACTTAGAACTCTCAACTTTGAAATCAGCTGATTTGCTATGACGTGTTAACCACTAGACCAGCCTGGTGAGCTAAGTCTGCCCCTGCTATCTGGCTTAATTCTACTTCATCTTCCTCTTCTGAAGATGAAGAGATCATGGGCAAAACTTCCACCAGCTGACACTCTATCAAAGCATTTTCAAATCTATGTACTTGTAGATATTTCATTTTCATTAGTAGAAGCAGTTGATTTATTTTTACCAGTAGGACATGAATTACTCCACATAATTTATATTTTTTACAATAACACTACAGATACATGCCAAGAAATGTGTTGAAAATTAGTGGGCTCATTTTTGAACATTTATGTATTATAAACTGGTATGTCTAATGCACTTTAGTTACATATACTGTTTCTAAATAAAATTTGAATTTTTCTAACTTTTCCTTGTTCTATTCAACTTTCCTTACACCATTTTCTTTAGAATTAAATTTTTTTACAAAAAAAGAATTTGTAAATTCTTTACAAATTTTGATTAAAAGTCTTATGTGTTTATTAACCCAATTTAACAAAGTTATTGTACATCATACATAAAAAAAAGGAGTTTTTACCATATTTTATTGGATTACACCCTAGATTTCTCATAAACTACTGGAGATGCAGTCCTGGGACGAATTTTATTCAATTTTTCAAGTCAAAAACCAAAAGGAATTACCAATTCTGTCCCTTAATTAATGCCTTAAAAATTTCAGTATGAACTCAGTCACTGGGATAAATGAAATCCAAGCAAAATTTTCACTAGCCTAACTCACAAGTGAAGCATTTTGGAACATATTTATATAAACTTTTTTCATTATTTTTACGGGTAGAATAGGTTATGAGTTCCAACAAATAAATAGTTTCAGTAAACATTTTCTCTTAGAAAATGTTATTTACAGTAGAATACTGTAAACAAATATATTTTGTGCTAATGGTACGCTTTTATACAAGATTAAATAACAGTAAAAACCACAACCTTCATTCAGAAGGCCATCAAGGAGACTGATGGAAGTAATGCTTAAAACCTAGCTGAAACAGCTTTAGCTATTAGCTTATTTGCAATACTGTTCTCAGTATTTTGTTGTTAACAGCAAACACCATTGATTGTTTTAATGTTATTACTTCAAAGCACTCACCATTATTTCATAAAACTACAATTATTATAAATGCTATTTTTTTTAATGTCATTTCAAAATCTGGTATTTGTTATGTGCTTAATCTCAATGTTTTCAAGTTAATTCTAGTTAAACTTTAAAATCTTTATAAAATTTTGCTTTTTTTTGTTTTTTTATACAGTTAATTTTCTGAAATGGTTTACTATGTGTAGATAACTGTCAATTATATGTGTAGATAACTCAAAACAAAAATTGAGCAAGTTCTCAACTGAATGCTTGCTTTTAAAAAAATGATTAATACTATTAATCATACCCTGAGATTGATACTTGCCTAACTTATCAGTAAGGAGAGTATCAAATTATTTTGTAGAAGGTACTAAAATGTTTACAGATATTTAATTTGGACGTTACTATTTATTATCTATTGTTCATAATGGTGGATAACCTCATGCTCTTGATATTGTGATAGTAAAATTAAAAAATGGATTTAACATATATTTACTAAACAATAATTATCTTGAAGTATGAAAATAATACAAAAATTAAGGTAAATAAATGTAAATGGAATAAAAGTGTAATATCATGTGGGATTCCAATTCTAGAATACCCAATCTATGTGTAGATTTTCTCTTCTTTAATAAAAGTTGTAATTTTAGTGATGTAATAAGAAGAAATCAAAATCAGTTAAATTAATCTTGTAAGACATTAATTGTCATTATGAATAATAATTTATGATTTATATTAAATTGTAATCTTTATTAAATTTTATTCATCTTTTAAAATATTAATTTTTATCTATTATTAAATATGCTGTTTATAATGGGATTATAGAAATAAGCACTTTTTTCATTTTATATAATTAGTAAAAAAGGGAGAAATAATAATAATAATTATATTATTCTGGGTTTGTTTCTTTGTAATATTTTCATTAAGTCTATACACACTTACCAAATCATGAGTTGCTTGAAATTGTATTCATAGGTCAGACATTTTCTTCAATTCTTATTTGTGGCTTTGTCTTTTCTCTCCAGAGTGGCAAGGATTCAGGTATAGGAATGATTTGAAGATGAATTCATGATCTATAATTACTAATGGTTAAAGTAAATTATAGTGACAGCCCAATACATCATTACGATAAAAATAGGCCACAAAAGATTTATATACATATAAAAAACCACAATCAAAAATTTCATTATTGAGTAAAGTGAATTAGTATTGATTAATAATATGTGATTATTGATGAGTATAGTGTAAAATTCAATGCAAAATAAAATGATTAAATTTTTTAATAAAAACAATTAAATAATTTATATTTCATGAACTTTTTACTTTGTCATAAAATTTAATTTACTTTTGCTTATTGAACTAGCCTAAAATTGCTGAAAATGATACAATAATTATAGTTTTCTAGCGTTCAAGTTTTCAGCTGTTCTTGCGATCACAATATGTTTCATTTTCAGTTCTTAATTTCAATAATAAAATTTTTAAGCATCAGATTAATTGATAATAAGGAAAAGTAAATTAGATATAATATTAACGTTAAGAACTGTTTGTGTACGTGATGCCAGTAACAAATGTTGAAAGAAAAGCCAAACATTTTTTAATATGACTGGCCTTTAAATAAAATTCTATTTCAGGTTGTATAATTTTTAAAATTCTGGTTATTTTTTCATTGATTAGTTCAATGTATACGGTTAAGGTGTTTAATTTTACTGTATTTCTTGGATGATTTTTAATTTTGTTTTAAACTTTGTAGCATCTTCTGAATCTTGTTTATGAGTGTATTTACAAATCTTAGAGTTGGCATAAGGCTCTTAAGTGATTGCAGTGATGTATTTTAATTCCTTAAGTCAATTAAAATTCTGTTTTTTGAAAAAAAATGTGTAATGATTAGTGTCTATAAAATTACTGAATTATACTAAATTCCTAACTAGTTTGTTTATTGAATATATTTTATTTGAATAATTACATTTTAGCAGGTCTGAAGAGACAGCTTAGGTTTGTTACATTTCAGACTGGTGTATTTTATTTTTTCAGAGCGAAAAATCAGTTTCTTCCTATACTAACCATTAGTTTTTGACTATCAGGGTTATGATGATGCCTTTTTTTTATAAAGCTTAGTTCACAAAAGTCTAATAAGCTGTAAAAAGACAAAAAGAACTAGTCTGCAGCATGATATGAATTATTGTTATCTATAAAAAAGAAGTGATGTTGGTTAGCTTTCTTAAGTTCAGAAAATAATTTTTTTGTATCCCAGTAAAGATTTCATTATTGAAAATTAACAAAATATGCATTGTTTTATAAATGACTTTACTCGGATCATTTCATTGAAAAGTTTGGAGTAGAGTTAAAAATTAATGGGTATTAGAAATGCTCTGTTTTATATCAATGTAAAATTTGTAGGTACTGTAATTTCAAGGTAAAAGTGTAATGTGAGCTGTGTCACTTTTGAAATTAAGACATGCATTTATTATACTTGATTTAAGAATATCCAAATTTACCTGACAGTCCAAGAATATCTAATTTAGTAAATTAAGCTAATCTTGTAATTACTGACCGCTAAACAGATTCTATAGGAGAATCCACTGGCCACCTACTGTACCAGGTTAAACCCAGGACTTTCTCATTTTACAGGTTCCATCATCCTTAGCATGAAGCTAAGCAAGTTTCACCTATATTTACAGAAAAAAAATGGTGAAGAAAGGATTACGGGTAAGAAAAAGAGGTGGGTGTTATGAAAAGAAACCCATCTCATTTACAATCATTTGACAGATTAGGGTATTTTTAACAAAATGGAAGAAGCACATTACTGATCAGTTTGTACTGCAACAAAACTGATTTTTGTTTAAAAATTAAAAAGCTCCCAATGACAGATGAAGGAATAATAGAAAACAAACTTTAGTCATCCTTAGAATTACATGGTGTGACAAAATACTTAACTATAAGGTGGACTCTTATTTGAGGTGATAAATTTATACATGTAAAAATATAAATATACCTATGAAGTGGATTTCTATGACTGGATATCTATGAATATGAAAATTGTTATTTTGTCTTTAAAAATTTAACTGTGAGTTATTGTTTAAATAATCATAATATGAATTATAAAAACTTATCTGATTATATTTTGTTATGACTTTGCTAATTACAAAGTGATTATATAAAGATTATAAATAAATAGATTAATGAAGAAAAAAGAAACTGAATTTCTGTTCAGTTTTTTAATTTTTATAATAAGATCATTGTTAGCTGATATTTTAGATTTTGCATGATATGTTGGAAATATATGCATGAAAGGAACTTCCTAAAATTAAAGTTTTCAGTGCAATATCCTAATGACAAGTCTATGTGCGGTTTTTTTTCTGAAACAAGTGTAACAGGGGTTCTTATTTGGATGTGGTGTGTACATGCCTCTTTTCTCAACTGCAAGATGGCCAGAATTTTATTTGACAACAAAACGTGCATCTCTTTGCTGGGATGATTCAGTATGGGGTTAGTTGAGTGATATTTTACCTGGCCACTGTATCAATTGGCATGATAAAAACTAGTTTGTGTGGCTTCCAAGATCACTCAATCTGACCCTTTGGAATTTCTTTCCTTTGGAATTTTCTGAAAGATCTTGTGTATGTGCCTTGGCTCCTCTACTGACTGGTCTACCTGATTTCAGGAATAGGATTGAAGCAGCTAACACCTCCATTACTCCAGACAATAAATTAATAAAGAAAAATTCATATAAATAAAATAAAGCTCAACTTTTAGTCTTCAATTTTACTATGTATATAAAAAAGATCCTGAAAATTTATGGAAAAGTAGAAAACCCATCACTGTTGGTACAATTATGTAAATCATATTTTATCGCCTTGTACTTAGCTTTATCGAACAATAAAGTTTTTTAAAAAAAAATAAAAATAAAAAAAACTTTTAATTACATGTGCACAGATCAGTTACCAACAGAAATTAAAAGCTGAATACAAAAAGAGAAGTAGCAAGATAGCATGCACTTCGCATACATTAGTTAGTGGCTGAACATTTAAACATAACATCATGTATATAAATGTCAATAATTTTGTGATTGAGCAGTATAGCAAAATAATAATAAACTATTAATAATAATAATAAAAATTATAGTTAGTGCTTTAGATTTTTTATATTATATGAGCTCTTTGGTAGTGATCACTACTTCATCAGATGTTAACAAACATTTTTATAAAAATACCAAACAGAACAGAAAGTTGTTTCATCTTCTAAGTTATAAAAATTAGTTGATATTTAATTAGTTATTTAATTTAATTAAGTCATTTAATTAACTGACTTGAAAAATGAAACAGCCTGCTGTTCTGTTTTATTTTTACAAAAAGTTTTTTAAAATCTGATGTAGTGATTTCTACAAAAGCCATATAATATAAACAACTAAAAACAATAAATGTAATTTTTATTTTTATTCATAACAATATGTATTATAAAATAGAGACCAAAATAAAAAAGGCCTTAATGGGGAACCCATTAAGGTCTTCATTTGTAAATTACAAATAATGGTTTATGGTGAGTATTTTCCCTGATGAAATTCTAAAAATTTTACTATGCAAAACATTCTATTCTTCTCTCATTATTACTTATATTGTAAAGATATATCTGATATTTTAAAAGATTCAAAATGCTTTCATTCAATATTTGTACAAAGTTGCCAACATTTTTCAAAACCATTTCTTGATGAATTTCTTTTTTGATGGACTTTTATAAATTTGCTTTGCAAAATAATTCAATTCTTTTCTTATTATTACTTTTCTCTGATATTTAATCCTAAGCTTAGGAGAATGAAAGTTAGTAATGTCAGACCGAGAGATTTAACTTGCATAAACATTATCTATACTACTTCTGATGTTAGGATTTTGCTGCACTAAATTATTAATTCTCTTTACTATCAGACTGACTGAATCCTAGCCATTCCATTCTTTGTATTTGGCAATATTCTATGTTTGCAATTAAATTAATAAGTTATAACACAAAAATTGTTTGAACCCATATTAATTCAGCTCCTTTTTATTCAACAAAAAGACTGATTTGGTGAGACTGAGAAAAAATTATAAAATTATTAGACTGAGAATCTATTATGTATACATTTTTTCAGAGTAGATTTATACTTCTGCATAACCATATTTGTGTATATAACAATTTTTAGGCAAACTCTAAATCAATGTGTGGCCAGTGGAGTATGAAATGTACAGACTTGCAAACATGTAATATACAATAACATAGAAGGTTATAAAATAACTTATAAGGTTAAAAGGTTATGTTTATAGCAGGATCAGATCCAGTGAGCATTTAGCCAAAACCCATGTAACACCATTTTTGAGGAAGGGATCAAGGATAAGGGAAAGGAAAAATAAAGATAAAGGGATTATCTACCTTTAAAAGGGTTACAGAAAGACAAATATGTTAATCCAAGTAGTGTTTCTAGGTCTTCTTCAGAAAATTGACAAACATTTTGCTCACGATCCCTTAAAAGATCAGAATCTTTTTATTCATGATGAAGCAACACATTAAAAATCAATCAATTTGTAATGACTGGCTGAATATGTGCTTCAATATACATTTCCCTTCTTGATTCTGAAATCAGGTTTACATTTTATTAAAGTAAACTCTTGCTGACTTCCAGAATTATACAATATTTAAATATCTGCTAGATTAAAAACCAATCATCAATTCCCCACTGGAGAGAAGAATGAGAATAAACATTTTCAATGAGATTTTGGTTTAAATTTTTTTTCTAGAGGTGCAAGTATTTTTACACTTCTGATTTGTAATGTTAACAATTCTTCTTTTTTTTTTTTTTAATGATTTTGAAGTAATTATCAATGATCAATGACATTAGTTTCTTTATAAAACTTTTTTTATGATCTACCTCAAGTTCAAATTCTAAAACAAATTTTGTAAACTTTGAACTTCAATGAACCAAGCAACTACCTGTCTAATAATTTCCATTAGAAAAAAAGATTTTTTTAGGATTAAACAGTGATAAGAATTTAAACATAATTCAAAATCTTGGTAAAATTAAATTTAACAATAAAATATATTTTATTTGGCTCACAAATCAATCAATCAATAACAGAGTTTGATACAATAATCTCTTTCTTTTCTGTAAATTATATAAAGTAATGTAATTAATTTACAAAGTATAAGACACTCATTTTTATATATGTATATCTGTACTGTACTAGTATATACAATACTTCATATAAATAAATTCTAATTAAGTACATAATTTTTTTATGTAATCTTATTTTGTAATAAGTATAATAGTAACAATTTTACAACAATTGCATCCCCATTAGACTAGCATACAGGTACATCAGGTAAGTTATTAAGTATATGCTTTTAAAATAAAAATATAATACTGTTAAAAAACAACTTCTCTCCAAATCACACACACACACATATATATATATATATATATATATATATACACACACACACACACACACACACACACACAGCAAGCATTTATACATTGCATATGCAGCAAGCATTTAGTTAAATAACATTCAATAATCATTTTTCAGATGATTTTATTTTAGTAATTGTATTGCCTAAGCAATAATTTCTATTTATCACAATATATGTTACACAGTATATAAGACGTATAAATACTCTATCTCGGGTACATTAAGCACTCATATATGTACGACATTTATTTATTATTCACTGTGATAGTTATAATTTTGTTTTACAATTATTACTGGTTCTGAAACAATCAGATTTATATTATTATACATATAAGGTGTTATAAAACTTTATATCAAATCATTATTTAAGGTGTTATATTATTAGATTCTAAATTACTTTAGGATTTAGTTATAAATGATTTGAAAAGGTTACTCTGACAATATTTTTGATTAACAGGTGTAAAACAAATAAATTTTGTTTAATTGTTTTGTATAATTTACCATTGTAAATGTTTTATATAAACAAATGCATTTATATAAGCAAATGGAATTGTTTTATATAATTTACCTGTAAATTATATAAAAAAAAGTAAACCAAAATTTATCTGAAAGTAAATCTAAAAATAAAAAAAATCAAATAATGATGCACAAGAATTATAATCACCAGATTTATAGTAAAGATAAATTCTTAGTCATATTGAGTTTATGTCACAGTAATATTTAGAAATAGTAGTAGAATGCAATTTTATTTATTTATTTTCATAAATAAAAACATTATTTAGAGAGAGGGTGGAGTTCTATGGGTATCCTGCTATCCACTATTCGTTATAGAAAAGTACCAGAGATTAATGAAAGTAATTGCACATTTTTATTTTCATTAAGAGAATTTTGGTTAGATATAGTACATAGGGAGTTCAATAAATAGCACGTACAAAATTAAAAAAAAAACTGATCTGGTGGTTTAGTTTCCAAGGATAGGCAAGGAAAGGCATTATAAAAACAGATAAATAGGTAGACAGAAAATTAAAATTAACTGTTAAAGATCCTTACACTCAGGCACCCTAATGAGGTAAAAAATGAAAATTGTGTCTCCATAAAATCTCATAATACTTTGTTTTAATATTTGAATTTTCAAAAAAAAAAAAATTAGCTTCTTGCAGATCAATGACATTATTTAAATTGCACTTAATTCTGTGTCTGTACAAAAGAAACTTTATAGAAATTCTCCTTTCATTTCAAACAGTTAATATTTCCTCCTATTTTGATATCATCATCAAATTTAATGATCTTAGATTTAATATTATTTCCGATGTCAATTATAAATAAAGTAAATAAAACTGGTCCCAAATTTCACCCCTGTGACTCATCAGATGTGGCAAACATACTGTAGATTTCACTACACTTTGACTTGGAAAACCCTATCATACAAATATGACTCAGTCCATCTCAACATCTCATGTCATAAAATTCTAACCTACATGATAGGATATCATGGGAATTGTGTCAAAAGCATTTTTAAAGTTAAAGTATTTAGAATCAGCTTGTATTTATTTATCAACCTGTAATTTAACTAGTGTAACAAATGACAACATTTCATTTAAATTTGTAACCGTAGATTTTTTAGGCATGAAATCATGCTGTTGATGATCAATATTTCTAGACAAACAATCATGGAGGTGGCATGTACAAAAATCTTAGCTGCCACGTTATAATTTTTCTTTTATTTAGTGGCTGTTTTAAAAGATTCTGCAGAATTTTATATTGTAATGAAAATAATTACAGTTGAATAGCTGACTATGATGAATTTCATGATGATCTGTATTTAAAATGATTAGCCCATTGATAATGAATGTATATAATCTATTGTCAAGAAATTAGCTAATTTATGTAATCCATAATAAGCAAAGAAGAGTAAATTCTGACAAGGATTTAAACATTAAGTTAAGTATGTTAATTTTTATTCATGTTTTCCAAGTTTAAGTGATAAAAAAAAATCACATTTTTCAATAAGTAATTTAAATATCATTTTATAGGAGTTTTTCATTTCTTGAATTACTTTTAATGATTAAAATTTGTAAATATGAATTCCCTAAAACAGACGAACTATCTATTTTATTACATTGTGCAGAATAGACAGTGGCATTGTGTAGATAACTGTTTTGGTGAAATTGGTTTGAACACCTACAAACCAATATGGATTATGATACTCAACTGTCTGTATAAAATATGGTCCATGTAGTCATGAACCATAAAAATAATACCATGAAATAGCTATCTACTTCCAATAGATGGAAGTTCTACACATAAAACATCATATACAATATCATTACTTGATATCTAAGAAATCTTTAAATTTTGTTTAGTTATTTAATTTTAATTTTGTTTAACATAATTAAACTTATTTTTTATGTTACATAAATAACATAATTAAATAGAAGCAACATAATTAAATAAAATAACATAAATAAATAATATATGTTATATTTTAACATAATTTATTTTATTTATTCTTATTAAAAATTCTCTAATCCTAATGCATAAATTTTCAATATTTTAGTGAAGATGAGATGGATGAAAAAATGGGTGAAAAAATGCCAAATTTTTTTGGGAATTCACCCAGACAATCTAATTTAGTGAATGTTGTATTTTTACATTTGAATTAGATGTGTTTAATTCTGAATAAAATAAAAAAAATATCAAACATCTTGTGAATCACTTTAAATTTGTTTTAGTTATTAACAACCCGGAAGACATAAAAGTAGTTTCAACAATATGATAAACATAAAAACAGATAAAATATATCCACCCTATCCAGACACATCTTTATTGCATTAATAAAAATGTTATTTTGATCTCTTTTTTATTTTGTTAAGGAAGACTTAGAAAAGAACACTTATTTCTGCTAAAAGAAAATTGTCTTCTAATAATAGAAATCCTGTTATAGGTAAAGTAATCATTGTATTCTATTTTATGATTTTGTTACTGTTTAGTTTTTTAATATTCTATTTCTAGTTTGTTTAATATGGATTAAATTAAAGAATGCAGAATGAAACAAATGTACATAAGGTGTATGTGTGATACTTGTCTTTAAAGAACACATCTTTACTATTTAAATATAAATATGAATCATACTTACATTATATTCTTGCTAAATTAGAAAGAAACTGATTTCATAAAATGGATAATTTATACAGGTATAATGTTGGTTAAGAGCAAAGGTATTCAAAATTACAAGTGTTATTTTCTCTTTGTTCAATGTAGAAACTATATAAAATAATTATCAATACTTTAAAACAAAGTTTTTGGATTTTCTGGGTGAAAAACACTTTTACATTATCAACACCCGAATATGGTATATTTGATGTAAGTAAACAGATTTAAAAAATTACAATTAAAACTTAAAACCTTGCAACAAAAAAATGCATCTTAAAAGGAAAATGCCTGTAACATATGCTAAAAGAGAGATAAAAAAAGATATATCACATTAATAATCTTAATTAAGATAATAAAAATTACTCTTTCCATAAATGGAAAGATTCCATGTTGTATAAATAAAGGAAACTTAAAAGAACAAAATTAACTTCTGGCCTATACCAAATGGTATATATTGACAATAAGGACTTCCTTTTAAATTATTAAATTTTTGAATCAAGATGCATAGCCTTTATAAATCGCAAGACATTTGATAACATCATTGCATTGTTCTACAACATATTTTGCTTGTCAGCCCCTAGTTTAAACTTATGTCGCAATGCTACATAATGCTTGTGGACTGTATTTGTAAACAGTCCACAAGGATGTGATGCACTGGTAGTTGGTGCAGCATGTACAAATGGGTGCATCTGTTTGTGTCATCAAATCTTCATGAGTGAGCTTAGTGTGTCCTATTTGCAAATGACAAATAATAACTACCTCTTGGTAGTTAATTTTGCATGAGGAGCTCAATGGTGATGGTGTTCTTAATTGGATGAAGGTTATTGTTAATATTAGGATTTCATTCACTTTGCCACTCATCATGAATCACTCTCTTTAGAAAACAGATAAGGTTGTTCAAAGCGATTTGATTGCTGAAAGGAGGCTGGAAGAAAGCCTCCTGTGCCATACCATCAGTGTGCTCATCGCCTGAAATTCCAATATGGCTGGGGATCCAGCAGAAGCTCACAGTTGTACTACGAAGATTAATTTGTGAAATAATACACTGAATCTCACAGACAACTGGGTGTCTGGAAGACATGCCACTGTGAAATCAGAGAAAAAAGAACATGTCAATATGTTGGGCCAATCATATTTAAGGCCTTATTAACAGCATACAGCTCTGCAACAAAATACTGGTAATGCCAGGAAGGCCAAAAATTTATGTTCTATTGCCAACCACGAAAGCATAACTAACAGAATTAATATTTCTAGAGCTGTCTGTATAAACAAAGTAAATGTGACTGTAAGGCACTTGTATCTTAGGTGCATTACATATACTAATTGTATATTGGTAATTATTGATATATTAATAATAATTTAATCATATAATAATGAGACAGGTAACACAAAGAAACAAATTAATGTAAATTTTTATTTGGGGAAAAAATCATTATTTTTACCATCTACACTCAATAGAGAAAAATAAAGTAATTGATAAAATGTATTAATTTATTTTATTCTGGAGAAATAAAAAAGTAACAAATATTCTTTCCTAATTCTATGTAGCCTTTTCCCTTTAACCATATGTTTGTTATTTGAAAAAATATTGTAACTAATACTCATATTTTTCGACATCATGGAACCCATAGGAAAAGACAACCACCTTACAATGATTCCAGTTGCTACACCACCACCTTTGTACCTAACCTTAATAGGCTTAATTATTAACTTTGAGAGGCCGAATTACTTATCCTCTAACTCTCCTAGATACCATAGTCATCAGTTTGGCAACATAATAACGCTTCAAAATGTCAAACATTTCCAAAAAAAATAAAGATTACTGTGATACAAACGATTAAAAAATTAATTTAGTCATCATTTGAAATTTGTAAACAAAACCATCATATTTAATTATAAGTAAACGAGTTAACTTTACTAAAAATTTTTTCCATGTAGGCAAACTGTTATTAAGTTATGATATTCTAATTTTAAAACTGAAAGGCAAATTGAAAATTAAATTGAAGTTGCCATTGATAATATGTAAATTTTTTTTTGTTTAGGGCTCTAATGAGAAGAGTCTGAAAATGCAACAGCAAAACGGTGTTTATATTACACTCTATACTGTAAATAATGTGCAATAAAAAGGTTGGGATTGGAAAACCGCTGAAATATTTTTTATTTAGTAACATTTTTTCAGTAATTTATTCACAACTCAATGAGATTCTATTGTTGGAATAAAATAACTATTCCAAAATATTCCTTATTTTATCTTTTCTAATTCAAGTTATTGTGGATCTCGAATTCAGTTATAAAATATAATAAATCTCCAACTATTAGTTTCTTCCTCTATTGATTGAAATATTTATTAGTTGTCTACAAAATTATAACACCTTTATGGAATGAGGTTTTGATAACACATTTAAATTTCGCATTCTAAAAGTGATTTTTCAGTTGGTAAGTAAAATTATAAGAAAAACTTGCAAAACGGTGTACAAATCATTACTTTAAATGGAAGCGAACATTAAAAAGTAATCTTACAATTATTTTTAGTTTTATGTAATTACAAATATAGTAATTTGTTTGTCTAATTTGTTACAGTTTAGCCGGATATTGTATTCTCATTGCTAAAAAATACCTTAATTATTAAAAACAATCCTAATCGGAATGTTACATCTTATTGAAAATCCAAATTTTGGGTGCCGTTTGGTACAATAAAACAACAAATATTAATTTTTCAAAACATTTTCATTTTGACGAACTTCTCAATTCAGATTCTTAAGAAGCGAGTTAAAATTTTGAGATTTTTTATTATTTTTGTAAATCGGCAGACGAGTAGGAAGAAAGTGTAAAAAATTCTTATAAGAAGTTTTCAACTTTTAGTAAAAAACGTTTTTGCAAAATTCAATCGAAGTTTATATTTTCTCAAGTTGTCGCTGAAAATAAAACACAGAAGGACCTCTTTGCTTATTCAATATCTAATCGGAGTGGAACCACTATTTGAATGGGATAGATTAAACGGATCGGTATTATTTCCCCGATCCAAAATTTCAAACTAAATTTGTACACATTTTTATACAAACTATTGATTAGGATAGCTCAATTGTTTTTTTGAACAAGTTATTCGGAAGACAACCGATTTCAAATAAAAGACAGATGGTTAGGAAAAAATCCATTGTATTAAAAAAGAAAATAACATCTAGGAGGAAGTGGACAAACCTTTTTTTAATATATTCTTTGATCTATGTCAGTTATACTTTTTAAAAACTTTCGCTAAACTTTTTTCTCCAACTTTCCGAATATTATGAACTGAATATTATACATTGTACGAATTTACTCTTAATATTAAAGTAATGTAATTTACTAAGCAAGTAAAAATGATGATGCGCAAGTATTGTGAAATCACATAACATATTTTTCCCTTGAAAACTTTATCGAAACAAATAAACATTAGAGAGTATAACAATTTCTTATAAGTTTTTTAATGTTTTGTTCGGTTCTTTAAAATCATATTAAAATGTCAAGAGTTGTACAAAGGCGGAGATTACAGCCTGCCTTGTGCTAATGGGACAACCTTTGCTTGAAATATTAAGCCGGCTTTGTGAGTCGGTAGCTGTCGTCTAACCTCGTTCTATTTTCCCATCCCCTTTTGTTGATCCTTTATCCGCATGCGGTCCGGTGTGAAAATAAATTTTTTAACGAGTTGTAAATTTGTTCATTTTGAAACAACTGCGTAGTATTCCAAAGAGACTTCATCTTTCGGTACCGCTAAACATTTCATAGGTAAATATTGTAGAAAAAGCACTTTTTGTCTTTTTCAAATATAAATACAACTGAGTTTTTAATGTTACCTAGAAGAAATTTTCCTTTTTGATCTCGAAGGTTCTTTAATTTTATTCGCAACAAACATGGAGCTACATTCAACTTAAATTAATTTATGTAAGTAGCTATAGTAGTTGTTTTTATTATATAAAGTCTTACTAATTAACTTAAAGAGAAAAACTATTTAAAATATTTGTTAAATGTAAGTAATTTAGTTGTAAATACGATTAGTAATAGAAGGATTATTCGGGTCAGAACTTAATAAATCAATAAATAGAGTCCTTTTTTTTAGCTTGTCATTATTTATAGCTGCGATAGATTATAAGTTAGAAAACACATTTTTGTAATCTTTATCAACCATTTTATAACTCTAAAAAAATGTCTTACTTGTATTATTTGATCTCTAAGTCGAACTTAGTATTTCCGGTAACAGATTAATGTGTTTCGTTAAACTATACTTGTTAATAAATTGTAACCGTTATTACTTAAAGCTTTTGAAAAATTTCGTGTTAAACATGCTTTAAAATCTGAGGTTATAAGTTATTATACTCAATTTATTATTTAAAAAATTCTTATATAAGTTATAAAATAATGTAAATAAGAAAAAAAAAACGAACGTCACTGCATAAACTACTAAAAGGAAAACTTAGGATCACTCACTTTTCCATTTAGCCATTTTTATAACGTCCACTTCTTTACAATGCATTTATATAACATGTTAGTGTGTTTTTATAGCAATATTTAAAGTAACCATAAATGAAAAATACCAGACTAAGACAAAGCTGTAAATTGGTTTGAAGAGATTAAAACGAGAGAAGCGGTATAACGTGTTTATCTTAATACTGATGTCAGTTATCAATATAATGTAAGGTAACTGATAAAAAAGGCTTCTCTATAAAGGAGAATAACTGTTATATTACGGGGTGTTGTAAACAGCTTCGAGAGTAACGAAAATAATTTCGAAATTATGTGTTAATGTAGAAGTGTTTCATTGTTTTACTTCGGCCAGAGTAGAATCGAATAATTTATAACGGATCTATCAGTGACGATTAAGATAAAGCTTAGGCTTTGGGAAGGAGAAAGAGAAAGATAGCGTACAGAAGTTGGAATTTAATGTTTAAAAATATATGATATCAAGTAGCTGATTGCCTTCGTTCATAAAAAAATCACTATATACATTTGGAATAAAAATTTAAATATTGTGAGAAGAGCACTTACTTGTAGTCAGGCAGGTCCATGATATACTACGTATGGTAATAACACATATGGTAATGGAGTACATATTGATTTAACACTGGCAATCGTTTAATTAATAATTAGCGATTTTTATTTTTATCATATTTTGTTTCTGTACAACGTATGTGCTATAATACTTGTTATTTGCTCGAATATTGTGCTAATATTACTGACTGAACTCGGTTTATTTTGTCCAAAAGGTACCAAGTGGTTATTGAACGTGCACTGCAGAGATTTATGTAAACATATAGGTTCTACCAGCTACAAAAGAATATTCAGTATTCTGGTAAGCATCAATGCATTTTGAGATTTGTAGCATAGGAAATCAAGTATAGTTTATAAAAAACACCTTCATTAATAAAATATAATTTCATTACACTTAAGTTAAAATATTAACCCGTAAAACATTGACTGGTGGTTAAGTTATATAAACTGCATTACAAGAGGTAAAATAAAATAAATTCTGTTAAAATTCGTTTTAAATTTAACAATGATGTTCATAATTGATCTGTAATTCAAAACATCTATTTTCTTTAAAATTGAAATAATGACTAAAACATAAAATTTTTTGTATAATTACAGATACAGATCTCTTGTCAGAGACAGAAGTAAAACAGGTAAGGACTGAATGTTTATTTGTGTGACCTAAATGTATAATTTTAATTACCTACAGTCCACAGAATGATTTTCTAAAACGCTTAATTTTCTCTGAAATGGTATTATATATGATATACTGTCAAGTGCAGATTGCATTGATGATTCTTCAAAAGTAATATGTAATCGTTTTTACTCATAAAAAAAATAAAATTAAAAAGTGTAAAGCAATTACTGAAAAATTAAACATTTATTTGCTATAATGTTTAAATTAGAGAGATGTATATATATAGAAATAGTTTGAAATGTTTATATAGAGCTGGAAATTTCTATATTTTAATCGATGCAAATTTAAATAGCTTTTACGTGAAAAAGTTTTATTTGCTTAATCTAAAGCAGGTAAATATATTTAGCTACCAAAAAAACAATAATAATGATATTAAAAAAATATAAATAAAATAAAAAATTACGTAAATACGTACGAGATCTGTTACCCACATTTTTCAGATCCGTTTACGTAAACTCCAGTGACATATCTACGGATGGAATTAACTTCAGACATTCCTCTTCTGGCTATCGTACAAGTTGACTTTTCAGTTGACGAACAAACTGAAAATTTTGGAAAACATTTGCAGAAAGGTCTAAAACGATTTTATAGAGTTTATTTACTATAAAATAAAAAATACTAACGAACCAAAGAACTAGAAAATGGAAAAGAAAAGCAGTACTCATACAGATTTGAATCTAGAATATTTTATGAGTTTTCAGAGATAAAACCGTAACAGTTTTATTATTATTTTTTTAAACAGCGATGTTTTATATACTACATCGTTGGAAGTTGTAAAACCTGTCATCGAGAAAAATATTTTATGATAAACGCGTCTATTTTTATAGAACAACTGGCAGAAACATTACTGATTTTTGGGGGTAAATCGAAGCTAGAAGATCACATTATTCTGCAGAAAAGAAAAAATCTTTTCTTTAAAGTTTTATTTTTCGAAGTTTCTCTCGTTGAAAAAATATGAGTTTCATACCATATTGACTTTTCTCGTGTTATTCTTGACAGTTCTAACTTACCTGTAGAAAACCTGTTGGGATTATTGTCAACTATGAAATTACGGAAAATTAGTTAAAAGTACCTTTATTGCACCAGTTTCCTCGAAAGCCTACCGCAATTTCAGCTTTCAATAATTTGGTTACAAATTATATAAAACAAAAGAATTTAAATATATTAAATAACAGAACTATATTTTCCGTTTAAGTTTTTTCGATGGTCGATTATTATATAACATGAAAAAAAAAAACGAATCGATTTTGACTCTCATTAAAGGGAAATTTTTTTTCTCTAAGCCAAGTTTTCAAACAATACTGTTACGTTATATTCATAGTGTCATAATTTTAGTTAAACAGTATTGAAAAAGGATTATTGAAAGAAAGAAAAATTTCGTTTAAAACTGATGGAAAACTTATCCGTCCATTAGACAAAAATCCATCGCTCACACAGAAACAGCAGCGCAGATAACACAAGCTATGCACTTTGTTGTACACTAAAGTAAAATGCATTGCACTCTTTCTGTATAAAGTCTGTGTTTTCATTAGTTTCAATCGAAATCCTTCTTTCATTGGCAACTCTTTTTTCATCTAGGTTATTAGTTGAAATCGTGAAAATAAGCACGAACAAATCCTGGACACGATTTTAGGGACCCGATTTTAAATAAAATCGATCATTAAAATAAATTTTCAAAAAGTAGCCAAGATGCTGAAATCGAAAATGAGAATAAAATATACATTAAACACATTTCAAGTTTACTTAACATTAATTTTTTATATTATCTTTTAATCAAATTATGGAACGGTGGAATTAAACTACCAAGAAAACATGCAGTAAAAAAAAAAAGAAACAAGGAACTTTTATGTATAATTTGCTGTAAATCCTGTAGGTTTACTTCAAATTAAAACTGTTTCAAATATTATGCACAATTTTATATAATTTAAAACTCAACTTTATTCATTAAGTGATTTGTAAGATATAACTACTCAGAGAGGCTTTGATGATGCAATAATAAATCTTTTTTGGGCTTTAGTAGGATATAAACCTGTACGTTAGAATATTCAGATACGCAACTGATTCTGAATATTCAGATTACGCAACTGACATAAGTTTAATACGTGGTTAATAATTATGATTAACTAAAAAAAAAAAAAAATCACCACTGATAACGTTATTTATATACAATTCTTGACGGTATGATTGGTTTTTTTTCAGGTACTAAAGGTGGTATGGAGTATCCAGTTACGTGCGACCAACTAATTTTAGTGTCCTATGTACTTTTAATGACATATTGTTGTCAAGGCAAAACATTTATTTTGTTCGTTATGTCTGAGGGTTTTTGATGGGTATAAATGCAGAGTTGCTGGCCTCTTCAAACTAAATTCAAACTAGTACTACTATCCTGCCGTAGACAGAATTGCTAATTCTGATAAATGTGACCACAGTTCGACTAAAACTATTTTCTTATATTTACTGATTAATGTCTATCTACAAAATATGGCGTGACCTCAATTGACACACATACAAGCACGCACGCGTGCGTACACACACACGCCACGCGCGCGCGAATAAATGTAAATTATATTTTTATAAATATAAATATTTATCTTTTATCTACATATTCATTTTTCATTGACGTCTTTACATTACATTTGTAAGAAAGGAATAGAGATTTATCATATGGCATATGCAATTCAAATTATTTACCGAGTAGAAGAATAAAAATATTACTATTTAGTCAATGTACGAATTAATACCCTTATACCATATCAGATTTTAGCTTGTAAGTTAAAATTATTAACTTTTTTTTGTAATTTTTTATTTAGCAGGAAGCTAAAATGATTGATAATCGATTACCTTTTTTGATAAATGTAATGCTTGATCGTTTCACTGAAGCCCTAAAAACAAGAAAGAATTTGTTTGTTTTTTATTTATATATGCCTTTTCAAATAAATCCTCGTTCTCGTATTATAACGATTAGGTACTTATAATTTTATGTGAATTTTTTTTCAACTGGGTGAAGAAAAAATTAAGTTTGAAAAATAACTGTCGTGACCAGTAGAAATCGGTCTATTAGGAAAATAACCTGAAACCAAAAAAACGGATCTTAAACCTTCCAATAGACTAATGACCACGAGCAGAAATAAATTATTAACGGATCGGTAAGGAATATCTTAAGAAACGTTTTTTTTGGCGTATTTTGTACAGGCGTAAACTCGAGCTTGTTAGAATATAGACGAAAATAGATTAAAATGTAATCTTTCTTTCGTTCTCATTTAATTTTTTTTATGTAAGAAAATTGGTAATAAGGCAAAGTTAAAACAGTATTAGCAGAAAATTAATTGGAAAATAAGAATTATTTCGTTTTTAGCGCTTCTGTGAAACGAGTTATTTACACTTGAATACCTTTGCCTTAGTTAAAATTCATTATGAAAGTTGTAAATGTAATGCACTTTCATTGCGTTACTGCATTAAAAATAATTAATTTTATCGGAATAAAATTAAATAAAAAATAAATTACTGCTAAACTCTCTTACTGTTAAATAATACGTAACAATAAACGCATTTTAACAACTAGGAAATCTGAATAATATATGTAAGACATTATTATTAACACCCTGTGCTTCTAATTAAAGAAAAAGAAAAACAAGTAAAAAAGATCTGGCAAGATTTAATGTGAAAAATGCAAAATTTTCATTTTTGTAATATGAAATTTTGTTTTTAATATTTTGCATTATTTATGTATTTTAAATAGTAATCACTTCTTTATAAAGTACAGTTTGATGCCACAGCCGTTATGAGCAACAGCAGAAAATATAAAAATATTTAACTGCAAAGTTGAATTTTCCTGAATACATTAATTTTCCATTAACTATATTAATCACAAAAAATCCTTAAGAATATAGGAGATTTGATAAATACAAATAAACATTCATTTAATATTTTCATCTTCTTAAACTGGAGATCAGTTGAATATACTGTACTTAAACAACTAAATGGAAATTTTATATTTTAAAATTTGGATATCTAACTGATTAAAAGTTTATAAGCTGGTGCCGTTTGCGACAGTAATTTTTATCTAACAACTAGTCCACCTTGTAATTTTATCCTTTCTTACTGATACCCTTCGTAGGGTATTCTCAAATTGAGAGTTCATGTAAACTAGACTCACTTTCTTCCTCTAAAATGTTCAAGGATGTTGATTGCAGAGTTTTTATTTAAAAATAATTTATATAATAATAATAATTTACAATTCATTAAAATTAACATCAAAAGCATAGCCAGTGATCACTTAATGTAACACATTTTTAGATTATAATTAATTTTTTAAGAAATTAAATTGTTTAGATACCCGCATATATTTATTTTTCATCGTATATACATTTATACATTATAGAGTAAATACATTTTATTAAAAAAATATAAATTTAGTTTTAACAATATTTTCATTAATTCAGATAACTAATGCGTCTCTAATTTTATTTACAACTACTCGTGTTGAGTCTAAATACAATGAAGACTATCGGGTTAACATGATTAATTAATTTTTGGAAGGTAATATAAAAATGTAAAGTTCGCAGTAGTAACTCATCTGATGTTAGTATTATAAAAGTGTCTTCTGATTTGGAAGTTCTAATCGGAAGGAGGAGTCAGACCTTTGAGGGAATGGCTGACCACGATACCAATCCTAAAACGAGGTCGGCCAGTGTGCGAGAGTTCTGCGAGGGTCACCTGGAGTCTGAACCGGCTTCATTATTAGCATCACTATCTTCTCCAAGCGAATTTTTGGCGGGCTGATTAGATGTGTCGTGATTATACCTTCTACCTAGTTGGGAGCCGTCAGAACCACGCCGATTATACTGAGAACTATGACGAGCTTCCTTTACACAAAAACATCTGCAGATAATTCTTTTAAAGGCAAATCTAAAGTCCTTACTGAAAAGTGCATAAATACACGGATTGATCGCTGAATTACAATATCCCAGCCAGAACATTACGGAAAATAGAACCGGGTTAATACATTCGACACAAAATGCCCTAATTAGATACATAGTAAAGAAAGGAAGCCAACAAAATATGAAACCTCCTACAATTATTCCTAAAGTTTTGGCCGCTTTCGTTTCCATTCGAAATCTTTTGACTTGTGCTTTAATATTTCTCTTTCCCATGCGTGATATTAATTTTGGCTTATTGCCCGGTATGTTGCTATCCTCATTTGTCGGAGAGGGGGAAAGATCTTTTGCTAGAGTAACACTAAGAGGATCACCGAGAAGACGAGGTCTTGAAGACTCTGGGCTGCTACTAGCACGGCGACCCCTTCGATGCGAAGTAGAGAGACGTGAGCCAGAGACTCTTAAGTGGCAATTCGGATCACGCGATCGATAGATCGTACTGGTGTCTGAACCGGAGTAATGAACGGCATACAAACCTCCACCACTGGAACTGCATGACGGTGGAGAGGAAGAAGAGAATGATCCTCCTGGTGGAGAGCTGTTAGCTACTGCACTAATTGCATCGGTGCTAGGATAGCTGACACTTATTTTAATTTTCTCGTGTGGCCTTCGACAGTTCCCCGGTGATCGACCCGGAGAGTTCGTAGCGCTATTTGCAGTGCTGTTTGTAGTGGTAGTGGCATTACTGTTACTCCCGCTGCTTCCTTGCATTACAGATCCTCTTCCTCGATGAATTCTCAGAGTTAGGCGTTGCTCGTCAAACCTGCTTCCCATCATTTTTGAACCTTTCGTCGTTCTAAAACCTTGATTGATGGCTCTAGTAGTTTGAACTGCAGCCCTATAAATTCTCCAGTAGAAAAACAACATGACGAACATGGGAATGTAAAAAGATCCCATGGCAGAATAAACCACATAACCAGTTTCATTCGTCAATTCACAGACCCACGGGCAAGGAGGATCTTCTGGAAAAGCGGTTGGTTCTAGGTTGTCAGAGTCTTTCCAGCCGACAAGTGGAGGAAAACAAATGACGAAACTGAGGACCCAGACTGCAGCGATAAGGATTTTCGCTCGACCCATTGACATGATGCTCGGATATGTCACCGGCCTGGTAACAGCTACGTATCGGTCAAGTGAGATTGCACACAAATTGAGGATGGATGCGGTGCACATCCAAACGTCAACAGCTAACCACACCGAACACCAGAGATCACCAAAAATCCAAACCTGTAACATAAAGGTAATGAATGTAACATAAAATAATGAATACAGATAACTAAATTCGTATTCTGACACAAAATAAATAATATAATCCAGCTAGTAATGGAGATGTTAAAAAAATATGATTCGACATAAGATTATTGCTATTAATAATTAACTTTTAAATTGGATATTTTTAATAAAAATAAATCTTTAATCTTGTAAAAATACGCTTGTATTAAATAATCTCTTGAACTGTTCTTGTAATTGCGTTTAAAAATAATGAATTAATGTAAAACTGTATGTTGAATACTGGGTGCCGTAACCCAACTTTTGTAGATGATCTGAACTAGACACAAGGAGTGGAAATGGCATAATCATTCCCAAGATTGGATCGTGGAAAGCCAAGCACTTTAGTGAAGATAGAGAATGAAATGGTTTCCTTATTATTATCTTCGCTGATACGAATGAAAACTTCTTCCTCGTTAAGGTGAGCATCTTTGAAATAGGGGAAGTTCCTCAGTGAAGCTAATAGTGAAGTGAAGACATGCGTAGTTCCGACATTGAGAAAACTATAATTGCGAAAGTGATACTAAAATAGCTAAATAACAAACTCGCTAAAGGTAATGAAAACGGTTGGTTTCATATGTTGTGTACAGTGAGGTGCTGTACGAAATGAAGATATAAACAGTTGAAGATTATTAAGGAAGAAAGAAGAACAGAGATTGAAATGTCGGATTCAAAAACTAACTTTAGGAATAAAGAAAGGAAGAATCAGAAAAAATAAAAGAAGGAAAGATACTGAAAAAATTACGGATGGAAAAATAAATTGGATTGAACGTGGTTGAGAAGAAACTATCTACTAAGAAAAGTAATGGAGGAAATCGTAAAGGAATAAGAGAAAGAGAAATAGAAAATTATAGACATTTGTAGTTATCAAGACTTGCCAGCTACTGGAGGATGGAGAGAGAATGATCTTAGGTAAACAATTATTTTAAGCGATGTTATGTGAGATGCTGAATCTTCTGTTCAGGGTTTAGCTTTCCATAGTCCTCTTGCTGGAAATATAGCTAATCAGTTTATACCTATATTCCTTGAAATACATATTTATTTAAATTATTTTATCGGATCCTTTTAGTTGCCAAATCATTTCATTTTATTTCTTAGTCGGAACATAAAGGAAGAAAATCACAGACACCATTACATTGGTATACAATTATTTAAAAATCAATTATTTTTGATTACATCATTTTATTTGCAACTAATTGCACACAGTTTATTAGAAAATCTGGTACTTTTGTTTACGCTTACAGTTGTTTTCAAAACCATTACTTTATTACTGCTAATACATTACAGAATGAATCAATTTTTTGATCGATATTCTCTTTAAATTAATAAATATAACAACTTATTTGCTAATTAACTTTGCTTAAGTGAGGTTTAAGTTTCCTTCATATTACAATAATTATTCAGGCAATCGTCTGCCTAATTAGTCACCATATGCGACTCCCTTTGGGAAGGGAGAGCATTAGATTCTCCAAAAAAAACTAGAGCTCTATCAGGCGCATTCCTGCTAAATGAAAGACACTAGCACCGAAAGGTCTTCAGTGGACGGACTAGATGGGAATCATGTCGGGAGAAGGTTGAAGATATTTTGCTAATCATCCGAGTAAAAATATTATCATCCCCCAATATCTACAACGGATAGGAACGCAATCTCAAACTCCGTCCAAAACAAAATAAAATATATAAATGTCATTCAAATTAAATCATCTCCAGATAGTCAGAAAGATCCAGTAGTAAAGGAATGATATCCGGATTCAGTAATAAATAGAGGGATAAAACATCCTCGACAACCTTGTTTTCTGTTCGGTTTCAAGAGATTTAAATGTATTATTTCTCTTCACCAATTCATTACAAATAATTTTACATTTGCGCTTACAACTGAACTTAACTGCGTAAAATATTAAACTGTAACGACAGCATGTATGAGGATAACTGAATGATTCAGGTGAATTAAAGTGAACGTAGATTCATGAGCTATCGGTTCGAGGGTAGATATATTTTTTGAAGAAAATAATAATGTACAACATGGCACAACATCGTTGATTATAATTGTGATTGATTAATTTAAAGATAATTTTAGTAAGTACAGCAGTAAAAGCGAAGTGCTTTTATTGTTTATGCTTTTGTTTTTTCTTTTTAAAGAAAAAAAAACAGGAACACTTTTTTTATTAAAGAACTGTTACAGGGATATTTCTTAGATTCTTCTTCCTTATTGCGTATATTATGTATATAATCACACACACACACACACACACACACACACACACACGCACACACACACACACACACACACACACACACACACACAC
>JAAAKQ030242749.1:0-11074 GCA_010016005.3 Zanna intricata | reverse complement strand
AGCGGTAAATGTTATGGTTTCTTATGTTCTTTAGCCTGAAAAATTCAATAAAATTAGTCCCAACACTGTATTATTTGAGGCTTTTGAGAAAAATGGTAAAAACCGCAAAAAATCGAAGACGAAAATTGCACTTTTCTAGGCGATTTTCTAGTTTTTCTAAAACGTTTTCAGGCATATGTTTATTAGAAACTCTTATTTTTAGATATAGAATCCGTTTCCGAGAGAATGCCGTGCAGTTTTGATACACTCTGTATATAAAATGAAATTTAAACAAATATTAAAAAGAAAAACATAGTGAGTGGAGAATTAAAAATCGATTGGAAAAAGAATGTTTTTAACTGTATTTACAAAATATATTTAATAGTATGTATTTGGCCAGAGATACTTATATCATTACCTAAAAATTAATTTTCCTTTAAGTCTTATATTTATTTATTTCCAGTTTTTTATTTTTTTTAAGTTCTACTTCTTTAACTTCTGTAATTACTACTTTATGGGCACTTTTACGTTTCTGTGTTTTAATGTTTAATTATTAGCATTATTTTTATTTTTTCGGGTTTATTTTTACATATTTCTTAACATAATTAAGTATATTTAAATTAAATTTTTGTCCTAAGGCTTCTAACCATTTTACATAAAATCCATAATTTTCCAAGTTTATTGGATTAACCAATTAAACTTAAGATTTTATATGGAATTTGAGTATACCCATTTATAGGTATACTGAAAACAATCAACAATTTCCAAAAAATGTAGGTTAAAATTTTAGAGCATTTTTTTTTGGTGGTGAATTATTAGCGTTGTTTTTCCTTCTTTCATTTTAATTACAAAATATAACAAGCAAAAATCGTATGGCATTGAACATTTAACAAATTTTCAATAAGTTATTTGAACTTAATTTAAAAATTAAAATACTAAATATTATATTGATTTCTGCAGTTTCCACAGAGGTGGAAAAAACTTTACATGCAAAAATTAAGGATTACATAGAAAAAATAACCGAATCATTTGTATGATAAAAGATTTAATTTGAAAACTCTTAATTAGCTACATTAAGAAGACATATTTTTTCTCGTGTGTAGTTTTTTACTTTATTTTTTATTATTAATTTTATCATTTAATTATATACTATATTTTTGGATTTAATCTTAATAAATATTATCCTGCTCTAAGATAGTATTTCTGATTTTAATAAATTAATTATTATTTGTCATTAAATCTTAGAAATAGAGAACTTGCACTTTAGAAAATAAACTTCTGAACCGTTAAGGAAAGCCAGTTGAGCAGAAAGTAATTTTTGAGTTATTTTGCATTAAATAGCAAATCTCTTATATTTTTTAATTGGAAGATGTGTAGATTGGGTTACATGGATAGAGTTTAAGTTAAAAAAAAAATTTGTTTCTCACTAATTTAATAATGAATATTTTTTTTTTATCAAAAATTTTTCTTTTTAAATCACCAAGTGTTAAATTCAAAAAGAATTTTTTAATTTAAAATAAAAGAAGAAAAAAACTCATTATTAAAGAGCATAACAGACAAAAATGTTTACTTTTAAGTTTGTCATTTATTGGTAAACGGATGTATATTGAAAAAATAGATATAATCAAAACATGATGATTCAGACATAGGTAAGTGTATCTAAACTTATTTAATCACTTTTTTTTAATGAAATTGGAAGGTTATTATAAGAGGAGAAAACAGATATATTGAAGGATATTTCTAAAACTTATTAATCTATTAAAGTAGATTGATTTATTAACCGACTGTTCACACTTTATTTATTAACACAAATTAGTGCTGTCAAAATTTAGGATAGTTTCATAAATTAATAGGAAAACTATCGTTTAGAAGCAAATGAGAGGAATAATTTTTATTTAGGCAAACGAATGAAAATGCATATATTTAAAAAATACAGTATATCTAATTTTGAACAGGTATTTGTACCTGAGAATGAAGTTTCTTATAGTTTCATTATATATAGTTTTTTATAAAAATTGAAACAATGAAATGAAACTTCAGAAAATTCTTTAGAAAACGTATATACTTACAAAAAATGAAACATTTAATATTTTAATTATAAAAAAAAATAAGTTGTTTTAAATGAAACGTTTAGAATCCAAATAAACAGCTATTGGAGGAATTGCATTAACAATGCAATTCTTGCGCTGGAGTGCCTGCAATCCACTGGATTGTAGTAACAATGGTATTTCAGTATATCTTGAATTGTATGCATATATAAATGAATTAATATGAGGGTATAGCATAGTAGCTATATATTTTTAAGTATAATTTTACAACAATAAAATTACTCGTTGAAATATTAATCAGGAATTTACATAGGTAACAACACTAGTAAAAAATCTGAAAAAAGTCTGTTTTATATAAATATCTGAAGCCAATTGTAATGACAGGGTAAGTAAAAGTATACCTGAGTGAAAATAGAGTGCACCTTGTTGATGGGAAGGAGCAACTTGTAATACGGTGCAGGATAATGACATTTGCAAACATAAACTATAATCTGCTTTGAATAAACAAAACGTAAGTAATTAATTAAAATGATAAATGATAATTTATTTATATTAATATTTATTCCATAATAAATATACTATTTTAATTTCTCCCGATTATTATTAGAATAAAAATAATAATAACAAAGAAAACTTTTCTTTATTATGTTACTAATTCTCTTTTACATCTCACTCTATCAGATCTTGTTGGATTCACGTTATTTAGAGCTCTTTGTTTTGAAAATCTAATTCTTCAATCTTTCCTACTGTCATCCGAAAAATAATTCTGTTTTATTAGCTTGGTGAAATTATTAGATCTAAGTGTTGGGAAAGACCTGTGTAACATCATCTTTTAATTTAAATTTATTAAAATAAATTTCAAATAAATATTTCATTAATTTTCAAGATTAATGATTACGAAATATTTGATTGATATTTTTATTTTATAATGTAAATTAATAATTTTTTTTTTATATTTCATATATATATATAGGCATCCCGGGAGTTATTTTAGCTGTGGCGTAAATAACTTTGTTTAATTGTCAATAAACAAACAATATTTATTGGTTAAACTAATAGAGAATCTAATTTTGATAAAATTTATGAAAATTATCTACCAAAAACACTCTACAACAGCAATTTAGTTGTACTTTCATGTGAAACTCTCTCTCTTTTTTTTTTTTGTTATTGTAGCCTCTGGAACCACCGTAAGGTATTACTTCAGAGGATGGTGAGGATGATATGTATGAAAGTAAATTATGTATAATCTTGTACAGTCTCAGTTCAACTATTCCTGAGTTCTATCATTAATTGAAAACCAACCACCAAAGAACAAAAGTAACCAAGATGGAGTATTCAAGTCTGTATAAGTAACTGCCTTTACTAGAACTTGAATTTTAGAATTCAAAATCAGCTAATTTGTGATGACTAGTTTAATCACTATACCAACCAACCCGGTAGGTTGTTTCACGCGAAACTATTAACTGAAAAATTATGCTAATACGTATTGTTCTGTCTGCAGTATTATGATGCTATTTCTTATTTATTCATATAATATAAAATATATAATTATCAATATAAAATATTCAGTTATATTTTTTTTAATGTTTATTATATGTCATGAAATCGTGCTTAATATCCTTCCATGTTCATTACAGTTGACCAAAAATTTTTCAATTTGCCATACACAATATAAACTAGTAACTTTTCTTTACGGCCTGTCAATGGCAGTAAGAATTAATTTAATTTTTTAAGTAAAATTTTTTTACTTAAGTAAAATTTTTTTTAAGTAAAAAATTTTTAAGTAAATTTTATTCTTTTCTTTATAGCGAGTTATTATTTTTTTTATGTTATCAGTAATAATAATATAATTTTTATGTTATTATGTTTAATAATGTAATATTTTTATATATTACTATTCATACAGAATTTATGTGAAATTGTATAATTATTTATTAGTGTAATATATTTTTGCACGTATATTATTGTTTTCAATGCTATTAAAAAATTTTAGAAAACTATTTTATGTTGACTTTTTAAAAAAATTGTATTACTTTGGTTACTATTATTAATTTGTTTACTATTATATATAAGAGTTTTATATGTTTTATTGATTTTTTCTCACATTAGTATATTATATAAAATTTTATAGTATACTATGCTAATGCTAATATACGAAGGAATTTAAAATTTTAAGAATATTTCTACTACGGACTGGATTTTTTTAAAAATAAAATTAATGATCATTTTTCAATCTGGTTTGGAAATTTTTATGGACATAAAGATCATTTTTTTTATTAATTTATTTCTACAGTAATTTTGAGTTAAATTAAAAAAAAAATTTAATAACACATTGTTTATTTTTAAAATGTGCCCTCCGATCCATTTGGACAACGATGTTGTTCCCTATAATGATAATATAAGCTATCTAAGTTTACATCTTGATTGTCGATTAACAAGGAAAAATTACATCCATGAGAAACGGAACTAGCTGAATATCAAACTACGACACTTGTAGTGGTTACTTGGAAGACGGTTCAGTTATATCTTTCTAATAAAATTCTACTGTACAATTTAATTTTAAAACTAATCTGGACCTATGGTATTCAACTCTGGGGAAGGAAAACAAGAAAATTGAAATTATTCAGCGGTTCCAAAAAAACTACTCCAGAATATAACAAACGTTCCATGGTTCGTATGAAACAGCAAGATTCGCGATTATCTGAACATTCCATAAATTCGGGATGAAATGCGTCACCTTATGAACTACTGTGAACAACGTCTCTACGTGCATGAGAACTACCTTGCTGTGAATCCATGTTTATCATCTAAAATAGTATGATATTTTTCTATAAAAAAAAGAAATTACAATTATCGATCTTTATTTTCTATTAAAAAGTTTTTTAATTAGAGAAATAAATATTTAATTAATTTACTTAAACAACTAACTATATCTGAAGGATCTATAGAATGTATATTAACTCATTTTCAAAAAAAAAAAAAAGATTAGAAACTTAATAAAGGTATGGATTCTATATTATTGCTGTTATTATAATGTATGTAAATAATTATTTTCTACTGTCACCAGGGAACAATACATCTAAAGATGAAATAATGTATTGTGATAAAATAATATGATAACAAATTCGTATTCTAAGATAAAAATTCTATGTAACACGAAGTATATTTTTTCAGCCATCATTCAAAATAATCTGACAATTTAGATAATTATAAAAACTTGCCTTGACCTGTGTAAATAATTCTAATTAAATCTGGTATTAACTACATCCGTTGTGTTATTCTACTACGGTAATCGTCTTTATATTATATGGTAATGGAATATACTGTAGAGGATGGTAACATATAAGGTTGCAAGGGTGAAGAGTTGGTGATGAGGAAAGGAAAGGGGATGAAATGGAGCAATCGGAATCATCTTTCTTGTTTAAATAACTCAACCATTCATCCATCACTAGTAGAGAGGATCGGTTCTGTCACTGACACCAAGTGACGTCAGAATTCCCATTTTACCACACTCTAACACATCATTATCATCAACATCGCCAGCATCGTAAATGCGTTCAAATTCAACATCTCGCATTATTCATTATTTTAATAAAATACTGCCTAACGACCTCCTCTGTTGAAGCATTATAAGGGTATTCATCATTAGAATGAAAAAAGAAAAAGAAAACAACGAAAAGCGTTCTTATAAATATTTCTTAAAAGTCACACAAAGAAAGAGATTGATTAAAAATACAAAAATAATTTTGTAAGAGCAGTTATTATTTAAATTTAACTTCAGTGTCATAAGTCACTCACACTTAAAAACAATAACTGAATGCTTATTTTTATACAATACAGTTGTTTGCGTATGATAAACGTGCTTAATGGCACTCCAGTTAAATTAAAAGTTAAAAAATGATGTTTTCGCAAAAAATCGCACACCCACAATTCACAAAATACAACTAGAGGTTATAAAATAACTTCAACGTATTAAACTAGATATAAAACAAACATAAAATTAGAAAAATTGTATGTATATATATATATATATCTCACTCTCCCTGTATATATATATATATATATATATTATATATATATATATATATATATATATATATATATACAGGGAGAGTGAGAGAAATAGAGATATTTCTATTTCCAATCAACAATCGAAAATATTAAATGGTTTATGTTTCATTACACATGATTTTGTTTAATGTGTTACCAAATAAAGTTCATAAATTTAGCATTCTAACAACAACAAAAACTTTCGTAACGAAAAGGTTTAAAATCCTGAACATCTTTGGGTGTTTTTTGAATTGTGATAATTTAGCGCGGCTCCAACCCCGATTTTTTCCTTCCCCCACCCCAAAAACAAATATAATCTGATATAAATCGTTCAGCCCACAGGGCTGCTTTAGTTTTAACTCGTCATCGCAAATCAGCTGATTTCGAATGTAAAGTACTAAGGTTCAAATCCTAGCAAAGGTAGTAACTTTTATACTCATTTAAATACCATGTCGCGTGGGTATTGGTGTTCATGGTAGTTGGGTTTCAATCAACCGCATTTCTCAGGAGTTGTAGACCTGAGACTGTACAAGACTTCACTTCATTCACAATCATATCATCCCCATTAATTTTCTGAAATAACACATTTCAATGGTTGCAAAGGCTAAAATAGAAAAAGAGAAGAAATAAATCGACGTATTAAGAAGTAAAAATCGTTCGAACGAATCGTTTGAGAAGTACAAATCATTCGAACGAATGAATCGTTCGTGCGTTACTCGCAGCAGCAGGCGAACCTGCTTGCTATTGTTCCGCTCTGCGCCAGTAGCAGTTAAGATAAACATTTGAGCACATTCAATAAACAAACTAATCCATATGACATATTTTTGTAATGGAGAGATAATCTTAAAATGTTTTTATTCATTTACACCGGTTTTTCCTCAATAGCAAAGAAATTTAGCATCAGTGTTATCGACTAGTCTGATTATTTATATTGATTAAAGTTCACATTTCCAATATTAAATGTTTAAATTATTTTTATACTTGGAATGAGTTGTTTTAATTAAAACTTGAAGCGCACATAGGGAAAAATAGAGTGATATTTAAGTATGGAAACAACTTTATAATGCGCATTTGAGAGGTATTTGTAGGCAGAAAGAAATGAGTTTCTACATAGTTAAAATTGACTTCATTTTTTATGGGATTTTTAATTTTTTTCCTCCTTCTTGGATCTGATTTATTAAATTAAACTTAATTTTTTAAGTAGGAAGGTGGACATATGACATTTCAATTTAAAATTTAACAAGATAAACAAAGATGAAACCCTTTTTTCTGTTAATTCTTTTGTGATCGGGTTATAAGAACTCAAAGTTGCAATAACGGAAAAAATCATTTTAACAATAAAATAACGTAAAACGTGCTGCATGAACAATTTTATTGAGCTTTACATTCATAAGGCATACAGTAATGAACTTTAAACAATGCTACTATATTGATAATAATAAAGAATAACTTATAATTATTATCTCAACAACAAAGTAAAAGGCTCAGCTAATATTATTTATTTTAAATTACAAATCTTATTTAAATATTTTATAATAAAGGATTTCAATAGAAAATTGTTAATAACATAAATTTTTAAAGCATACCATTCTACAATAAATGTTCAAAATGCTTTCTTCTACAGCTTGGCTATGTGGCAGTGTGCTTGCTTGAAGTAATATTCGTTTGTAACATGTTATATCATGTCTGATCGTGCACGAGCAGCTACTTCAATTATTCTTCTTTTAAATCCATCAATGTCTCCCAGTTTTTTTTTTTTTTTGTAAACATTATGTTCCAGGTGTCCCCAAAAAAGTAATCCGGAGGAGACAGATCTAGGGACCTGGCAGGTCATTCGATGGCTCTTCTTCGATCTATCCAGCAGTTTGGAAATTCATTTAAAATTTGCCGTGCTTTTAGACAATAATGAAGAGATGTCCCATCTTGCTAAACTATGCTTTATTATTTAATTCGTATCCAATATTTTCCCGGATTTTAGTTAAATCCTATTGGCTAACAAGTAAGTGAAAGAATCTCCTGTAAGATTGTCATCTAAAATAAAACGCCATACGACACGATAACCAACGATTCCCGCTCAAAAGTTCAGTTTCTGAGAGTCTGTGTATGAACTTATTATATCCATCTGGGATTTTATCGCTCCAACATCGACAGTTTTGCTTATTCAAGTGGCCATTTAATTTAAAAGTCGCTTCATTAGTAAATATTATTGAATTAAAAAAAACTATGCTTAATCTTTGCATTATAATATCATGTTACCCAACTGTATTGCTTTATTATTAGTGTTTGTTTATTATTATCAATAATTTCGAACCCTTTACTGTTCGCTATTTTATGCATTATGAATTTTAAATGCAATAAAGTTATTCATGCTGGGCGTTTTACCTCGTTTTATTGTTAACACTGATTTTGGTAACACGATTTTTTTTATTGTTTTCACGAGTTTTGTTCGTCATTGCAGCTTTCATACGAAAGCATTAACGAAAAACGAGTTCATCATTGTTTTCCTTGTAAAATTTCAAATCGAAATAATGTGTCATATCTTCCTAATTAAAAAAATTAAGTTTGAATTAATATCGTAGATTTAAGGCCAAAATGGAGAACAAAAATTAAAAACACATCATTATGCTGATTTTGTTTTGCTATGTAGAAGTCCATTTCTTTCTGCCACCTAATACCTCTCAGATATGCAGTGAAAAGCTGTTTTCATACTTTAATATCAGCCGGTATACACTTATTACAATTTTAAAAGAAAGATTATAAAAGTTTCCTTAATTTTTCTATTCAATATTACACTTTAAAATTAAAAATTTCATCCAAAACGATCCCTATTGTGATGTACTCCGTTCATAAGCATCACACAATTAAATAAAGAATATTTGAATGACAACATTTTGATTTACTAAAAAAAAATATTTTTTTTAAAAATAAGTTTACTTCCAATGTCTATGGTAAACGTTTATATTTATCTCTACCATGATAAGGCTTTTACATGTAACAAGCAATTTTTAAATTAAGAAGTAACGCTAAAAATTCAGAAATGTTTTAACGTCTCAGCATTATGGTTTAGCAATATATATACTTTTTTTTTCAAAATTTAATAATTATAAGCAATTAAGAAACGCATGAAAATTAATAATTTAAAAAGGATAAATAGAAAAAAAATTTCATATTAAATGACATATTTAATAATAAGTATATCTAAAATACTGTTTAATTTATTTAGTGTTAAATTGAAGAGCCCACCGGGCTGGTTTATTGGTTAACGCAACATTGCAAATCAGCTGATTTCAAAGTCGAGAGTTCTTAGGTTCATATCCTAGTAAAGGTAATTCATTTTATACGGATTTGAATACTAGTCGTGGATACCTGTGTTCTTTGGTGATTGGGTTTCAATTAATCACACCTCTCAAGAGTGTTCGTCGTTTGACCTGAGATTGTACAAGACTACACTTCATTCACATTCATACATATCATTATCATTCATCCTCTGAAGCAATACCTTACGGTAGTTCTGGAGGCTAAACAGAAAAAAATAGAGTGTTTAATTGAAGACGTATCAACCTTGTTTAAATAAATTTAAACTAAATTTAAAGAAATAATATAATGTGTTGTAACAATCAAGTGCTAGAAAATAAAGGTAGAATTTTTTTTAATGCATTTACGTCAGATAATTATAAAGTATATAGATATTAATCAACTCAAATAAGTACCTTTAAAACAATAAAGGATTAGAACATAATTTTTAAAGGCTATCAACAAAATAAATCCTTTTAAACACAATTTACTCGAAAATAATAGATAAACTATAGGGTATTTTACGAAAACTGTCAATTATAGTTGTTAAATTTATAATTACTAAGGATGAAGGCAAAATAAATAGGTATCTCTGGTGTATATTCATTTAAATAATAAACGTTTTAAAAATCCATTTATGGTTCCAACAATCATTAATTTCATTTACTATTAACCTAGTGACCTGGTAAAAATTTCATGAATTTAAGCATTCCATATTACTGATCACATAAATAATTCTATGTATATGTATGACAAACTTGACAAATGTAATTTCTTAACCACAAAAATTGCATAAATTCAATAGATATAAAATAAAACTAATAGCTTATAAAATAACTTCAATAAACTTAACTACCCATTAAAAATCTCCCACAAATTTTCAGAAAAAAAATTTATGTATAGAGACAGAACAGTGAAAAAGAGGCAAATAATTATAGATGGAGTTCGAAATGAAAAAGTACTTTGAAAAGGACTGGTACTGAAAAATTTTGATTGTAGATCATTAAGTTTTGAGTGTGCAGAATTAAATGAAACAGTACAAAATTTTTGTACCAAAAAAAAATTATAAGTATTAATTAAATTATTTCTTTTGCCTGAAATTAACCCTGTTTAATACCTGAGTAAGAAAAGCACAAAAAGTTTTAGGTAGGGATATTAGGACCGAGAGCAATATATAATCCTCTCTGAGCATTAGCCAAAAGTAGTCCAGAAATGTTAGCCAAGATAGTAAGTTATAATAATGATAATTTATTTATGTTATTAATGAAAATTATGAATGGACTAATTAGGAAAAACATTTATAATTTAAATAATAATTACAGAAAAAGTTAATAATTATTCATATAAAACCATAATAGTATTATTTTTATGTAATATTAGTATAATCGTAGAGATTCTAACCTAAACTGAGCTAAGGCTTTTTGAAGAATATATATATATTTCGAAAATAATTTTCTTGTTAATATTGAGAAATTTTCTTTATTAATAATTAGAAAGAAATAATTGGTTAATGATGAATATGAAACTCTACATTTACATATCTTCACTTGAATTATCTGACAAAAAACTTACTACGAAACTAAAATTATATTCTAAAATATAAAAATTTATTATTTTATTATATTCTATATAGTTAAAAGAAGAGACAGACTTATAGGCCACATATTAAGGCACCCTGGAATAATCGCTTTGATATTGGAAGG
>JAAAKQ030242738.1:0-11075 GCA_010016005.3 Zanna intricata | reverse complement strand
CACTACAATTCATTCATCTCATCCTCTGAAGATATAACCTAACGGTGGTTCCGGAGGTAAAATAAAAAAAAAAAAAAGAAAAAAAAAAAAAAACAGGAAACACACAAGGAGGTATTTCTGTTATTATTAAAATACTCTTTCTCCCTTTATATCGCTTGAACAAAAAAGAGCTTTTTACAAATCAGTACCGTAGTTGCCCACGAAGAACGATCCCACTTTTCTGTATCTTCTTCCTTTATTGTCCACTACAGCATGCAGAGAAGGCGGATCAGTTTACATCATACATCATAATCTTGGGTCCGGGATTCATCTCTGGTGGAGATTGTAATTCTAAAAACCTTCACTGGGGATCGCTACTAACATCACCAAAAGGCAGACAACTTTTAAAATCAATCACTGACAATAATTTGGAGTGTTTGTCTTCTGAAGAACCAACATACTGGCTTACAGAACTTAATAAAATTCCAGATCTCCTGGATTTTTTCATTTTGAAAGTTATTTCTGAACAATATTTACATGTTGAACTACATGTTGTTAGAGCACACTCCTGTTTTACTCACAATATTTTTTGAAGCTATGCTAACTTCTCGATCTCCTATTCCGTTTAAGAAATTGACCAATAAACGACGGTTTTAAGACAGTTTGAAAGAAAATACTAGGTTGGACGTGCCTTTAAAATCACCTGCCAATGTGGATAATGCACTATACGAACCAACCAAATTGATTCAGTCAGCGTCGTGGGCCTCCACTCCCAATTTGGACTTTGCTCCCACAGCTCAAATAACATATCCGGCGCTTATCAGAGAAAAGATAGGCCGGAGATTACGATGCATATGACAGAGAACTCGTTACTCTGCTGATAAGGGAAGATTTACCAAAGTTTCTCAAGAATTAAAAAGATTAACTCAAACTTTTAAAAACATTTCGTTCAATTTTATATTGAAAATACCTCTGACAGGCAGTCTGATGGGAGAGAAATTTTCAACAGAAAGCGAACTTATATTCTGAGTACTTTTCCCACGTGTTCCTGCTTAATAATATCGAAACGGATCCAAATGAAATTAGAAAAATTTCCCAATATTTGATTTCTCTTTTTTAAATATCCTTACCAATAAAACGCTTTACAATTCACGAGGTTTCTTCAGTGAGTGAACGATGTTCATCCAACAAAAGCGTCTGGATATGATTTAATCACCAGTTAGGTTCTTCAAACATCACCTCGAAAAGTGAAACAGTTGAAAGTTAAACACACTAATTTTTAATATTGTTATTCGAATTGGTCATTTTCCTGGTCCGTGGAAAATTTCCTAAATAATTGTCACACCAAAACCCGGATAAAGAAGAGATGTTAACTCTTACAGGGCTAATCAGCCTGTTTCCAGTGCTCTCTTAAGTGTTTGAAAAGCTCTTTTTAAAAAGAATGAAACAGTTCGTAAATTACCAAATTCCAAATCATCAGTTTGGATTTATAGAGAAACATGCTACTGTGAAGTAAGAAAACAGAACATTATAAATTATGCTCTATATTTTAGTATACAAAATATACTGTTCATCAGTTTTCGTCGATGTCAGTCAAGCTTTGACAAAGTTTTGCACGTTGGTTTGCTCTGTAAATTAAAAAAGGTGTTACCACATGTTTTCTATGTAATGCTAAAATCTTACTGAGAATGTACTTTTTCAAGTTAAACATAAAGCAGTTTTAACTGATTTGTTTTAAATAAAATGAAGTGTATCTCAAGGAAGCGTTCTCGGACCCATTCTATACGTTCTGTTTACTGCTGACTTGCCCATTAAGCAGATACAAACGTGTCAAAGTTTGCTGATGATACTACAATTCTTACTGTCCATGGAAATTCCGCTACTGCATCTCATTATGTTCAAGATTATCTCTCTCTTCTCGAATCCTGGCTTACAAATTGGAAGACAAAAATAAATGAAAAAAGTCGAAGCACGTCATATTTATTCTTCGAAAGGAAAACTGCCCAACTATTTCTATCTGTAATATTCCAATTACAAGTTCTCAAGAATATAAATATTTAGGTTTTCATCTAGACCTACGCCTTACTTGGGTAAAACATACTACATCTAAATGAATTCAGGTAGACCTAATATATAAAAACATGTACTGGTTAATAGGACGCAGAACTCGGATCTCACTAGAAAATGAATTATTGGTTTATAAACACATCTTGAAACCAATTTGGACTTATGGGCTTGAATTGTGGGGTACTGCAATCAATGCCAATATTGACATACTTGAACGTTATCAGACAAAAACACTGCAAAAAATATTTAACATACCTTTCACTTAAGTAATAACTGATTTTAAATTACGAACCGTTATGCCCTCTCAGCAATATTAAAATCGTTTGGATCGGCATCCAAATTATGTAGCAGTCAATTTATTGGATAACACTATCTGCGCTATTTCAAAATGATTGAGAAACAATATTCTTGATTTAGTACATCGATTTAAATAAGTGGTTTTAAAAACCACATTTAGAAGTAAATTTGTTTTCTTTTCGTAATTAGATTTTAAACTACAAATCACTGGGTCTGTAGCTTCTAATTTTTTATTCCAAATTTACCATATTTAGGCATTCTTCAATTTTAATTCTGAACAGAATGTAAAGTATCTTTTACGCTATAAAAAAAATTGTATACATATGTAATGATGTCTATTAAATTACATGCATACAAATTTAAAAGTATTACAATTTCATTACTTCAATAAATTCTGATTAAAAAAAAAATATTGTTATAGAATTATTATTTCTTGTAATTTTTTTACACTCACGGGTTAATAATTATTAAAAAATCAATATATTTAAATAAAAAAAATTTTTTTAAAAATAAATTGAAAAAATAAGAAAAGGAGAGATGAAGTGTGATTGAAACCGAAGTACGTTCCCTTGTTACATCCAAATATTTCATTAATAAACTTTTATTTGGCTATAACTCTGGAACCAATGAAAATAAGTAACACTTATCTTATATCGTTGAATGAAGTCTTATTACTGCCCTCATTCTGTTAAGAAAAACTCCAACATCCAAATTTGTTAGGATTTTGGGCTTTTTTGGACAGGTTCAGTCGATTGCAATCAAAAGTAGAGTTGTAACTAATTGTTACAACAGTCCTAAATCCAAAATTTCTTCGGCTAATTTCTACGGCTAAATTCACATCCTACGGCTAATCATTTTTGAGTTATATGAGATACGTACATAAATACGTACGTACAGACTTCACGCCGAAATTAGTCAAAATGGATTCAGGGATGGTCAAAATCAGAGATTCAGGGATATTTCCGTTGAAATCTGAAGTCCGAAATTTTTCGCGATCACAATATTTCCTTTACTTCGTATAATGAAGTAAAAAGCTTTTACACACTTCTAACTATAGTTTATAAAATACGTATTATCCATAGGAAATAATTTTTATCCATTAAGTAAAAGACTTTATATCTTTTACTATACGAGGATTTTCAAAACGATTATCCAAGTATTCATTTCTCGCTTCAATGAATGGATATGAAAAAAAGACAGCTTTCGATTGTAATAATTAAATACTTTTTTATTTTGAATGTTAGACCCCTTTAAAATAAGGATCAACGTATACTGTAAAAGAATTAAATGCAATTGAAGGAATTTAAAACCAAAACTTTGTCTTAAGTTTAATTTTTTGTAAATATTAAATTACAATGTAATTAGTAAAGTTTATTTATATATTTTTAAAATACGTTTTTCTAAAGTGTTATGTTGTGTAAATTTTAATTTAACTTTTAAAGAACGGAATATTAAAAATAGAAATTCGGGTGTTTTAACGTGATGAGTATGTTTCCTTAAATGAAAAAAACCATATTTCAATTATTTTATAATTAATTTTTCGTTTAAAAAATTAGTATTTTGGTAACTCATTTAATCTTCGTGTAATTAATTTTCTTAAATAACTTTTACGTACAAATAAGTTTTATTTATTTTACACATCTTTTGTAATTAAGAATAGACCTGTTTTTCAATTAAATTATTTTAACAAAAATATATCATTGCGTAACATAGCAAGATTTTATTTAACATCAACAACGTGACTGTTTTTGAAGAGAAGCGAAAGAATATATTTATAAAATTCTTTTTAATTATTTTTACCTTTGGTAGTACCATAGAAAGTTTATAGATAATTTAAATAGAATTTTTTTTACGAAAAATGTACATATCTTCTGAAATTGTATTTAGACTATCATTAACATTTTATTTTTTTCTGATTTTTTTTCTTAGAATTGGAATATTGGTAGTATAGTGATAGATAACCTGAAATAATTCAGTTATTCAAAATATTGTAACGGAAGATTTCAAGAAAATTAAATCGAAAACTTAGAATAATAAAGCAAATTTTTTCATTCCTGCACAAGACTCTCTTTTTTTGTATTTAGTAGTAATCACTTTAAGCCGTTTATCTACATACCTTTCTTTATATTTAAAAGAAGTTACTTCACAGAATTTTCAAGCATTCTTTCTCTATCCGAAAACGATTTTTCAAACGGAAAACTTTTTACTTTCTGATTACAGCTCTTTTAATAATGAATCAGCTCAGCTATAAAACGAAATGAAAGTACACTTATTTTAAAAAAATTTTGAAATGGAGGTTTTGGAAAAAATGGCATTTCATGGTCCTGTAAATCAAAATAACAATTGTTATAGAAATTTCCTGAAGACGTCTGTACGAACTTATTATGAAATAAATAATAAAACTCAAATATATTGAAATAGTACAAGAAAGTAGTTTAATCGCGAAGAATTTCGGTTTTCAGATTTCAACGAAAATATTCATTTTAACTATCCCTAAATCCATATTGACTAGTTTCGCTGTAACGTCTGTTCGTACATACATATGCGCATACGTACGTATCTCGCATAACTCTACAACGATTAGACGAAGAAAGTAGATATTTTGGATTTAGGACTGCTGTAACTTCGAATTCTGCATCTCCCCTTCTGATTGCTCTGAATGAACCAAAAACATCCAAAAAAAGTCCAAAATCCAAAAAAAATTGATTTTGGGCTTTATCTTAACAGCAGTAATAAGCCCTCATTGAGAGATTTTTAGCGATATATCATAAGTGGTATTCATTTTCATTGGTTGTGGAGTTATAACCCAATAAATGTTAAATTAAAGAAATATTTGGATCTTACAAGGAAAAAGGCACATCCGCAAGAATCCATCTTCTATTCTTTCTTTTTATAACTAAAAATATATTGATTTATTAATAATAACCTGTGATTGTAAAAAAAAACGTATTATACGTAGTAATAATAATTTAATAATAACAAAAATAAATATAAAAAAAAGTTATATGTAAAACTAGATATAGAAAAAATATATGTAATTTAACAAAAGAAGTACAAAGAAGTAATACGGTGTTCTCATCAGGTATTTTATCATTTCTGTCTATATGTTTTTAGTTAATTGTACTGACAATATTAGTACAAGATAGAATAAATATTGTATGGAATTATCTTTTCATTGTTGCTAGTGCCATTCAAAACGTCTTCAGTGTGTTTTGGGAATGATAAAAAAAGTAGTACTTATAAATAATAATTTTCCTATGTGGATTTTCTTTTACTTCACATTATTTTTTACTTCAATTTTCTTTTATTCTACCCTTTTATTTGCAGTACAAATATTGGGAATTCAATATTCCTGTATTCCAACTTCCATAACTCTTATAAATTACATGTTAGAAAAAAAAAATTATATAAACTAACCAATAACATTAATTATATAAATTGTTTTCATATAATTCTCTTGTAGTTTATTTGATTTAGATTAATTCGTAAAACATCTTAAAACATAATTAAAAATGTTATATTTCAATCTCCTTTTTCCTTTAAAAAAAAAACCTTTTTTCTCTTCTCGTTATCATATAATTAAAATCCTACATAGTTTTATACGAATCAAAAATTCATTGGAATGGAAAAGCTATATTAAACACCGGTAAATTAATTTTAATTGAAAGGACATTGCCCACCGGGCTGGTCTAGTGATGGACGCGTTAACGTTAAGGACATCAAAAATCAGCTGATTTCGAAGTCGAGAGTTCTAAGGTTCAAATCCCAGCAAAGGTAGTTACTTTTATTTGGATTTAGATACTAGATTGTGGATACCGGTGTTCTTTGGTGATTGAATTTCAATTAACCGCACTTCTCAGGAGTGGTTGGCCTGAGATTGTACAAGACTACAACTTCATTCACATTCATAGATATCATTCTCATTCATCCTCTGAAGTAATATCTTACAGTAGTTCTGGAGGCTAAACAGAAAAAGAAAAAAAAATAGAAAAAGTCAAAGGACATTGTTTATTTAGCAAATCATGGTATATGCCTAAAATTATATATATATATATATATATATATATATATATATATATATAGTATTTATCATAAACAATATAAAATTTTAACTTGTAATATTTTATTACGTATAGAATTCATTTTTGTATGGAGAAAAAACTGATTTATATTTATTTTAATAAAAAAAAAATAATAATTGGAATATTCTGTGAAAAAAATTCACTTTTATGACTTAATTTGAACTTTTTTTTTGAATACCATTGATTTTTCCTATTATTTATAACAACTACATTTATAAAGCTTTATTTGAGTTATTTTATCATATTTTATCCCAATTCTGTAATTAGTTGGGAAGGAGATTTTTAGGTATTTTTAAAACAGGATCACCTTCCTAACACTAATTTATAAAAGGAAATATGATTTGAACATTTATAGAGTCTGGAAAAATTGATACTTCTGTTTGGGAGATGAACCAAAAACGTTATGCATGAATGTTTTTCATCTTTTATTTTACATCTTCGACTATAACATATTGAAATATTTTATACTGTATTTATAATTGTATTTTATAACATATTTCATCATAAAATGTATTACTTTGAATTTGTCTGTTACAGCTTATTTATTTTCTGTTACAAAATTAGGTTATATATTAAAAGTATTTTAATTTGATTGTTAATTCTAATGTGATATAGAATAAGATGAAATTGACTTTAATATTCATAGAGCTTTTAGTAAACTATAAAATTTGAATAGCACAAATTAATTAATGCATAAGCAAATGAAAAGAGAAATTAATATAGAGTTTAAAATTACGTAGTAAAGGATGAAATAAATATTTAGAGTAGCAAGATTCAACGTAAAATGAAAGAGGTTTGTCAGTGGAGGGTTACTACTGAATGTTACAACTATCTAGCAATCTAGCTCAACGAGAATTCTATACCAACCTTGCCTATTTCTACAACATACATACCATGTCACTAGTGCAAACCTAATCCTACACTCGGTAATTGGAAATAAATGTTTCACAGAGTAGAAAGCTTCAGTAACCCTAACACATTCCATCTCACCTGGTCAACTTTGTATACAATTACAATTCCGTTAATAATTCATATTGAAGAGATATTACTAACATACGTATTGAAGTTATATATCACATACCTATTATTCAACTAGGCACTAATGAATTTAATTGTGGTAGAATCGCTGATAATAACCGATAAGTAAAAATAGTAATTAAAAAAAAATTTTTTAATTTTAAAATAGAATTGTATGATTAATTAATAATTATTATTCTCATGTAAGCGGAATATTTATTGACTAATTATCGTTACAGTAGATCAGTTATAGAAAAACTAGCATTCTGATTCAGACCAAGCAAGGTAGAAATTATTTTAAAATCATAATTAATTTTATGTACATTTTAATGAACATGTTTATCTATAATTTAGTTTTATACTAATTTAGGGGATTTAATACATGACACTATGAATCGAAAGTTATCGGCCTAATCATACCTAAGACCGTTGTCTTACTTATTACAGATGATAGAAGATAAAAAAAGAAATTAACAAAAATTGAAGACAGAATTTAATTCAGGACATTTAATACAGCATCAGTTGAAGTATCACTTTGTAGAAAAACGTATCATTTTTGAAAAGCAAAATTACTTAATTAAAAATTCTTTACTATGAATCGTAATGGTGCCCATTAATTTACCTAAAAAAGATAGTTGTTTTCACTTATAAAAAGCGTACTTACTGTTATGTTGAATTCATGCAACAAAATCCATAACATTTAAAAGAAAATTTCTCAACTAATAAATAAAGGGTTTTTTGAGCATACCCAAAATTCACGCTTCAAACCAGAATTTTTTGACTGTATTTTTCAGTTTAACATAAGACATTAAGATAACGATTGCATATTTCTGATGCCGTACTGGAACAGGTTAGGAAGAGCGTTGAGCCTAATATTGATAAACCAAAAAGAGACGCTCTTGTGGAGCAGGAATTTCTTAAAAGATCCGTGTTACTTAAACGTTTTTACTTAACACTGTTCTGATGCATCACTGTTAAATAATTTATAAATTACTGGTGACTTTTATATGGCTTGTTATGTTCTTACGTTATCTGGATAAAAATATTACTCCGGAAGGAAGGAAAAGATGCGTTTCAGGAAAATGTAACCAGTAATGATGATTTAACATTAAACATCTGCGTTGAGGTTGCATCCACAATAGTAGGATCTGGGTTACTAAAATTCCATTTGTATCTTTGGTAGTTCAAAATTAATTGTCTTTTATGCTTTTAGGTATCTTAAAACAAAAGAATGATTTCATTCTTTGGAGAGCATTCATTCTCAAAATGAAAATACTATAACTTTATCATTTTTCTGGACATATTAGACAATTTTCTAGTTCTATATTAACTATAAATGACCATAGATACATCCAGGTAGATAGTACTCGGATGCACTGCATACAGCACCCTGGGATTTCCATTTAGCATACTAGTAGCATTGATTTCTGAACACTTTCACAACTACCTACTTTCTTTGCCAGATTTGACTGCTCCTAAATCAAAAATCGAATCATCCCTGCAGTTTGCAGAAATGAAGCAGAATATTCAGCAAATAATTGATTTCATATCTTTACTTCATCAACAATAGCGATGATATCGAAAGAAAGTAATTGCGTCTATTTTTTAGCTCTTGATAATTTTCCTATAAAAAGATATCTGTATCAGATAATTGGGATTAATATCTAAAGTTTCTTTGTGAATATTCAAAAGTATGTGCATTAGAATCTTAATTACTTCTGTTTATTCAATTATTATGTATGTCATTACAGTTTATAAATATAAGGTATATATCTGATATTATAAGGATAATATTATTTATATTAATAGTTATATAACTATACCTTTAAAATTATAATAATTACACATAAAAAAAAGTTGTTATCCTTTTTATTTAAAAATAATAAATATTCATATGTTATCGTAAGCAGTTATCTATTTCATATATTTTTCTAATACTCAGAGTTATTAAAACAATCTTAACCACTAGGCAGTTTTCCAGATACCTAAATACTTGGTATGAAGATAATGATGTCTAACCCATAACTAAGAATAAAATGTGAAAACTTTTAAAGAAGCGATGAATGATTAGTAAGAAGTCTTTCTTGCAATTCTTCATTCTGCATATAGTGAAGAACGATAACGCATTCATTGACAAACGACAGGTACAAAATAATTCCATTTAAAATACAATTAAGTGCCTCCTCAATACCATACTTGTTATCCTTTCAGGAAACTGATTGAAGACCGGAAGTTTTCATCAGATAGGAGCATTATACAAGTGTTCAACTTAAAAGAGAGCCCATCGCGTAGTTTAGTCTATAAATAATATTTTATTGCAAAATATTAGATGATAATTTACTTAAGTTATTAAAAATGATGTCCATCCACTTCTGTGCACAAGCCAACATTTTTATCCATTTTCCTGATACTCTTGTTAGTTGTACCCTGCTTATTTCTTGGACATAATTGATAAAGTTTGTCTACAAATCCTGTAGAGTTTGTAGATTGGTTGTGTAAGTAATTTCTTAGAGTAACCATACAGAAAAAAGTTTCTACTAGTCAGATTAGGGGATGCTCTGCTCACAATACTTCAGAAATGATTCTTCCACCAAAATATTCCATCTGCATTTCCATCGTAGAGCAAGCTGTATGGCAAGTGGCTTTGCCCTTTGTAACCAACAGTCACGCTCATCCTCTTGCAGTAAGACTATAAACTGTTGGATAATTTTCCGATGGACGGCTGCATCTACAGTTATTTTTTCTCAAAAAGCAAGAGTCCTATTTTTTGCCGCCATGAAATCCCACACCATACGTCTGTTTTTTGGTTGTAGGAGCGACAAAAAAAAAATGTGAGGGTTTTCAGTCTCACAACTCCCGTAGTTATGACTATTAATATACCCACTAATGTGAAACCACGCTTCATCTGTGAAAAAAATATGATCTGAAATGCCAATGTTGTCTCTAATGAAGTAATGACAGTAGTAAAACTCTTTTACCATAATCAGTATTGGTTATCTGATGGAAAACATGCATTTGAAACGGATAACTTTTGGGCATTCTTCTCACTCCAGTGTGGGCTGAACCTAATGAAATTTTCTTTTTCGGGATAAGTGTCCCCAAAGATTTATGATGATATCTCGTAACTGCCCCTATAATGTCCTGTACGATCTGCATCATTAAAATTTACCTGAGTCGGGCACGTTTCTAATTTAACACCGAACCTATTTCACAAAATTTTTTAACTAACTTTGGGAAATATAAAAGGAATGCTTCTTTCTACACTGAATTCTCTCTGAAATTTCGTCTACACACTAGATATAATTTTGTTTCTAAATAAGTATCCAACATGAATAAACGATTTTCAGTAGTTAAATTCATTTTAATAAACAACAACCCACGATTACGCAACCTTTACAAAAACCAGTGCATGACACAGGCTGGAAATATGAATTCAGTAAACTATCCTCCCCAATCCAGTTCCAGTCATACCAACATCTTCCATATTATTTTACTAATCTCACACCAATTATGCATTTTATCAAATATATGCATTTAATATATTGTTCTTACTTAAAAAACAGAGTCCAGAGAGTTAGATTGGTTGGAGAAGTTTATAGTAAATCGGGTGTTATAAAGCATGGTGTTCCTCAA
>JAAAKQ030242727.1:0-11075 GCA_010016005.3 Zanna intricata | reverse complement strand
CCTGAAACCAAATTGGTCTTCTCCTAGCACTTCTTCCACTCTCCTCTCAATTCTTCTGTACAGAATCCTAGTTAAGAATTTTCTGTCACCAGAAAGTTATATATGTATATAATACATATATGATACGTGTAAAAGTATATATACTCAAATCTAGCAATAGCGAAACATTGCCGGTTCTGCTAGTTTTGTATACATTTCCTCGTTCAATCTTAAAACGTTTTTATTATTTTTACACTTCGGGCGTAATATTTTCTTAGAAGTTTTTTATTTTCCTTTCTAATCTAAGAAGACTTTCTTCTTCTTCTTCTTCTTCTTATTTGATTGTTTAATGTTAAATTTTCCACTGCGTAAAAACTACCAGCTTTTATAACCGTGTTGTAATGTCTGAATTTCGCACTGTAAGTAATCGATTTTTTATCGTAAAAGTTTTTGGTTACTTGGAAAGTCATTTCCATTTTATTTGTCTGGGTTTCTAAACACATTTTAACGGATTATTTCTCCCTAAATCCATAATTTTAATTTTCTCCGATTTGTTATTTATTTCTCTTGGTTTTTTTTTAAGGTTTGTTATTATTTCTGTGTTTTTTTCAAAATGAAATTTGAAGTCTAGTTCTTTGGGTGATTTACTTGAAGATATCGATTTGTTTTTGGGCTGTAATCAAGTCATTGGCGAAAGTAGATAGATAATCTACAATATGTTTAATACAATTGAAAATTTTATTTAAAATTTTTTAATTTAATTATTACTTAAAATTTTGATAAGTTTTGTTTTAAAATATCGCTATCCTGCAAAGAAAAAAAAATAAAACTTGCAAATAAACTTAAAAGCGAGAAAAGTTCGTCTTCTTAAATATGAAAATAAATTCTGGGAAATTTTATCCTGAAGGGATTACTACTGGTCGTGAACTAATGTTATCTAGAATACCTGAATACATTTGTCTTTATCGTAAGTTTTCCATTAATTTTCTCCAATTTTCACATGAGATTTCTTTGAAATTATTGTAGTACAAAGGTTTTTATCAAAATTACTGCAACTCTACACACATGTATTGAAGTCCACAAAATAAATAAAGTGATAAACATTGTTAAATTTTTATGTTAATAATATTTAATAATAATATTAAATTTTTATGTTAATAATATTATAATAGTTCAGTCTTTGTTCTGTAAAATCATGTTCTTTCAAATTTTTTGGAAAGTTATGGAGCCTACTGTAAAGAGTTGTTATTGCTTCAGCGTTTAATATAACACCAAAAATATGTAAAATTGTACAATGGTTGTAGTTAAGACATTTTAAGGATGCACGGTGGACCAACATGTATATATTATGTATAGTAGCTGATTTGATGTAGTCGTTTAAATGATTAAGTACCATTTTTTGATTAAACGATTATTTATTGTCATAAATTGTAGTATATGCGTTAATGACGTTGAAGGCATAATAGGATAACAAAGTATAATCTTGAGTAGTTGTATTGTAATTAAACTTGTATAATAACAAAACTTGTATAATAAACTTGTATAATGACATAAACTACTTATGAATATTTTACTTATGATTGATATGTTTCAACTAACTTGTTTGAAATACTACTTGTTACTGACCGAGCGTCTGGAAATGTACAGCCTTCTGCCGGTCTCTCTACTGTAACTGAATATGACTCGAATCGAATATCAAGAACGAACCGACCATGTCGGTGTCTAACTTCAATGTTCTCAACGCATCATTGAACGTAACATAAAAACGTAACATATCATATAATATTTGATACATACAAGAATGCAACACCTAATAGAAAAAATAAGGTTGTATTTGTGTTTGTATTAATATTTATACAGAAGAATAAATTTTTGTTTCGCAATTTGCATTGATAAAGTTTAGTTTCATAATTATTATACTTATTTATTTTTTCTGGAATAAAATGTATTTATAAATAAAGTAGAAATTGGTAATAGAAGAAAATAGATTTTTCTAGTGTTTTCTAGAAGTACAACGGACAGTTATTGAGGGAAGAGATGATGGGCTCAGTAATGTATCGAAGTTTGTTCTGAAAAGTGACACTACTGTTGTAACTGCGCGAAAGTTTAAATTTTTTTTAGTTTGGATTTTATTAAATGTAATAAGAGTTTTTGGTTAAATAAATTATTGTGAGGAAGTCATATGTCGTGTTAGTTATTTATGAATCATTATCTGAGTACAAACTTCAGTATTACAAGCTTACGTATTGTTATTTTACAATAATGTAGTAAATAATAATTGATAACAGAAAAAAATAAATATTTTCTCAAATCATCTATGCAAATAAAGAATTTTTTTTTTTTTTTTTGATTAAATTATGTAGAAATTTGTTTATTCTACGAACAGGAAATTTAATTTTTTTTTTTTGAATCATAACAGGAAATTTCGCTATAAGGATAAAAATGAATAATGATTGAATTCAGTTTAAAGTTTGAACAAGCATTTTAAAAAAAAATAATTGCATACGGGTTGAAGTGAAAATATCCCCGTTTTATTCGTCGGTTAATATAATTGAAAAACTGGAAATCGTATAATTTAAGGATTACAGTACTGCAATAAAAATTATTTTCCTTCCAGAAATTATAAAAAAATAAAACCACTTGAAAAACAGGTACAAGGTTCCTAATAATTGAACAACCTGGTCCGTTCTCGGAATTATATAGTATAAAAAAGTATTCCAACTGAACTCTTTTTAACATTTCAGTCGTACTGCCGACTGCTGAGTTTTATGCGCGTAGAATAAATTAAAAATATTAAAATAGTTGATTTATTATGAACCAATTTTTTTTAAACATAAAATGAAATGAAATGAAATTTAAAAAAAAAAAACTTAAATTTTAACTAATATATTGAAATTTAAAGAATTTTCTTTAAATTTTAAATATTTATTGTATTATATTATATATTAACTTGAAAATTTTATATTTTATTTTTTCAGATGTCAAGGCTTATCAACTAAAATTAAACCGTGCAATGGTTATTGCTTGAACGTAATGAGAGGTTGTTTGACTCAACAAAGGGCACAAGAATTAGATTTGCCTTGGAATAATTTTTTAAATGAAATTCAGAGATTGGCCAAACAACTGGAACTAGACAATCATCAAGTTTTACATACGTTAACCTCAAAATTGTTTGAAACATTTATGTTTGCTGGGATGAATGGACCTATTATACAAGAAAAGGTAAGAAGAATAATCGCTTTTAACAGCTCGTATCTTACGTTACGGAATATATATTAATTTATTAAAATTCATTAAAAAAATATTATCACTCATTCCTATCTTTTTTTTTTATACATGTTAATCTTTTAAAAGAACTTACTCTCTGATTTTTCGAAATGGATTTTTTTTTAATACATTAATTTAAAAATATACATAATTTTAAAGTGTTGATAAAGTAATAAAATTAATTATTTTATTGTTATTCTGTAATCTACCGGTATCCTACCGGGTTTTTTTCTAGTGATAAACTCGGTCATATCGCAAATCAGCTGATTTCAGTCTTGAATTTTAAGGTTCAAATCTTAGTAGGCAGTTATTTTTATATCTCACCAGGCTGATCTAGTGGATAATGCGACATCGCAAATCAGCTGATTTCGATGTCGATAGTTCTATGGTTCAATTCCTAGTAAAGGTAGTTTAGTTATTTTAATACGGATTTGAATACTAGATCATGGATACCGGTGTTCTTTGTTGGTTGGGTTTCAATTAACTACCACTTCTCAGGAATGGTCGACCTGAGATTGTACAAGACTACACTACATTCACAGTCATACACTTCATCCTCATTCATCCTCTGAAGTAATATCTTACGGTGGTTCCGGAGACTAAACAGAAAAAGAGAGAGAGTATTACTTACTTATACATCTACTTTTAATTATTTATTGGTTGCTGAAATATAACAATATTTCTGAATAACTGTATCCTGTTAGATTGAGAGTATACTTGATGCAAGCAAAAGTTACTGATCAACCGAAAAAATACCTGATTTGAATTTTAAAATTGAAAATTGTTTACAGCGAAACACACACACATATATATATCTGAGATTCCTTCACCTTATATATCTGAGATCAAACATTGATAATGGTCACTTTTTGAGAGAGCAATGAGATTCATTGTAACTCTAGTCCGATGGTGAGTGGGTAAAAACATTTCTTGAAAAACTAAATATTAACTACATTACAAAGTATATCTTACCAATATTTTTATCAATGAAGCAGGCAGAAGGAAACCATTTACTTAATATACACAGTCCAGGAAGATAACTCACTCTAATAAGCCTAATATAAAATGTTTCTTATTCTTAGGAATATATTACATCATTTTTTAAAAATAATTATTAGATATCACAAGAATACATTCAAACACATTTATTTCTTGGATTATATGGTGGTTGGGTTTCAATTAATCACACTTTACAGGAGTGGTCGACCTGAGATTGTACAAGACTACACTTCATTCAAATTCATACATATCATCCTCATTCATCTTCTGAAGCAATACCGTACGGTAGTTCCGGAGGCTAAACAGAAAAAGAAAGAAAGAAGTTACTTTTGTACAGAATTCAATATTAGATCGTGGATACCGGTGTTTTTTGGTGGTTGGGTTTCAATTAATCACAAATCTAAGGAAACTGTCTACCTGAGACTACAAAACTACACTTTACTTACTACATTCCTAGATATCATCTTTATTCATCCTCTAAAAAAATTTCTTACGGTTTTTTCGAAAAAGGGAAAACATTCTATAATCTACCGGTAGATAATACATTTTTTTTTAATACCATTTATTAATTAAATTTATTTAAAAATATAAATTGAATTAATTTTTTTTTTAAACTCTCTATTAATACCGATTCGTTAATTTTAATTCTTTTTTATCGCTATTTCTTATTATTTGTATATAAAAAAAAATTTAAGTTTAAAAATTTAAAGCAAAATAGTTGTTTATATTTTGTTTAAAGGAACTTGTTTTTATTAATTTTCATACATGTTATTTTCCTTATTTTGCTGAACACATTTTCTTTGATTATATTTATTAAAAGGACAAGAATTAAAGCAAACAATTTTCTTACAAGCATTATTACTTAGTTATTATTAAAAGTGTAAGATGTAGTAAAGGTAGTTGCTTTTGTACAGATTTATATACTAGATCGTGGATCTTTGGTGGTTGGGTTTCAATTAACCACACTTCTCTGGAGTGGTTGACCTGAGACTGTACAAGACTACACTTCATTCAGATTCATACATATCATCCTCATTCATCCTCTGAAGTAATACCTTATGGTAGTTCCTGAGGCTAAACAGATAAAGAGAGAGGCACCATTCGTTACCCTGCTGACGGTAATCCAGCTCTTTCCACATAATCGCCAACGTGTCGGGTGTAATGGATCCTAGCCACAACATTTCTTTCTCGTGGGAGGTTAATATCACTAATTTCTCCGAATGAACGATGTTTTTTACATTCCTTCATAAAAAGAAATCTAGAGGTCATTAATGGCCATGCGATTGGCCCTCCTCTTTCGATCAATCTGCTTTGGAGAGGAATGTTTAATTTAGCACTGACACGGCCTTGCTGTATTGCGATGGAGCGCCGTCTAGCTGATAAAAAATTAATCCTTTTTCTTCTTCGATGTCGTCAATCTGTGGAAAGACGTAAAGTTTGAGCATATATCAGAAAATATCTCCGTTAATTGCACTTTCTACAAAAATGAACGGGCCCACAATACGGTCATTCATCAGTCCATACCTAACATTGACTTCAGAGTCACGCTGATATTTGATAAATTCATTCGATGACTCTGATCTCCAAATCCTGCAATCGTGTTGGTTTTTTTCATCTGAAATCATGATGTTTTCAAATAGTCCTTATTTTCATCGATGTTGTTAAACATTGAAGCTGCAAACTCCAATCTTTTCACTTTGTCATAGGGCTTGATTTCGTGTAAAAGTTGCATGTTATACGCAAGAAGTCTAAGCGTCTTACGACCACTTTGTACACCGTAGATTTAGGATTTTATTACTTTATACCGCGCCTCACTATTGACTTTCGGGCTACACGAACGTGATGCTCGTATTCCTTCCATATTCAGATACGGATGGCCTACCTGGTGAGTTCCCTTTTTAAGACACTGCCTGTTTCTTTAAATTAGTTAAACCACCGGATTATTGTTTTATTCGTAGGCGCCGTAACGCCATATTTACGAGGATACTTAACGCTGAACTGTGATAACCGATCATGTTTCTATAAACCAAATCAAGCACTGAGCTTTCTGCTGCGCTGTCGTCATCAGCGAGAGTGAGACGCAGTGAAGGTTTTACCAACCGTGACGAATATTTGCGATGAAAAAACTTACATAACAGACATAACCATGAAAACCGGATGATTTTAACCATTATTTCATTACGATTTTTTGGAACAAAGGAGTTCTTTTATAAACACCTTTTATATGAGGAAGATCTCCCATTGAGTGACTCATTAAAGTACAGTTCAAACTGCTTAACCTAAATAATTGAATTTTGGAGGATATATTTCTTTTATAATGTAGATATCCATTAAGGAAGGGTTTTGGTAAACTAAGTCTATATGAAGGGAAAGGAGGGGGTAAAACTTTTTTTTAATGAAAATTGTGTATCTCAACCGCAAAAGGAGTTATTTCAACAATGAAAATTAATATTTTGACTTTTCTTTAAAAACAAATTGTCCAAGGTTTTACCATTTTTCATAATTTTAATTGGGGAGATGGCAAAGAGGGACAAATTTTGAGATGAAAATTGTATATTTCAGCAATCGAAAGTGTTATAGTCGTGAAAATTGCTATTTAGACTTTTATTTGAAAACAAAGTGGCAAATGTTTTACAATTTTTCAAATAAATGTAATTTTTGATCTAGAGGTTGGACCAAAATTTTATATGAAAATTTTTCTTAACAGTATTTATTGAATAATGAAAGTGGTAGAACACAGTTCATTCCGATCTTTTTTCGTCGCTATCATTATACGTATCGTTCAAATTCGTTGGGAAATATTAATTTACCGTTCAACTCGTTTTAGATCAATTTAAACGTAAACAGACAAATCCTCACTAAAAATTAACTTTAAAATTACGGTAAAATTTTTAAAAAATTTAAAGTTTCCTTTAAAAAATTTATTCTAGTGACAAATCCGAAATCCATATGGCGAAATCGCGGGTAACGAATAATTCAATATAAAAAGAGCGAAGTTTATTGTTAAAAGATTTATTATATAATAATTGTCGATTTCCGTAGTGGAGTGGTAGAGTTTCAGCCTTTCATCGGAAGTCCCGGGTTTGTATCCCGATTAGGCTTGATATTTTTAATACGCTACAAAATTTTATTTCCATGTCTTATCTGAAGTACAAGTTTTAAGCTTACGCGGCAATATCATCAAGCAACAAAAAGGAAATGACGACATTATTAAACTTCAAGATACAGCGTACTAAGAAAAACGATTGTTTTTACTTAGACATAACTACGGATATATTTTGAAATAAATAAGCAGATAGTCAAAAATATTTTTCAAAACTGAACAACATGATTGAGGAATAAATTACTAACCGATATTTTTATTATTCCAGCCGCATCAAGTGAGTTATAGATAATTTTTTTTTTTGTATGAGTGCGTGCAGGCACGTGCACTATATTTATTTTGAAATTAGCATTATTCTTTTCTAAAAGTAAACAAAAATGATGGACAATTAAAAAAAGAAATAAAAAACCTTTATTCCTTTATTTGTGTTTTAAGAATGAATTTGAAGAGTTGTTAATATAAGAGGAAATATTGTCTATCTCTTTTCTTTTTCGGTTTCCCTAGAGCGACCTGATACATGTATATAAAGGGTTATAGTAAAGAAAGAAAGAGGGTTAAGGATCTGGTGATGAAAAAGAATTCAACCCTTATTATTATATATGAGGATGACACATGACGCATACTTTTCACCACCCCCTTGTGCTACTATTACTTGTCGACCGCTTTGCAACTGTGTGTGTCGTGTGTTATTAGGCCTACTTCCCCGCCCTCGGTCTCTCTCACCTCTTAACCAGCTGCTATCTTTTTATTATTATATCCGTATCCGGTTTAGTTTTAGAGGGGGGAAATAAAAGAAAGGAAGGAAGTACCTTGTGGTATTATGAAGTCGGTAGGGGAGCTGTTTTTTTCTTTGTTACAACGTAAGACTAATATATGCAGATAAGATACATCCCATGTACAGTCGTTTAAATACCTATTAACGTGTGTGTGTGTGCGTGTGTGCGCGCGCGCGTGTGTGTGTATTTATTAGCTTTTTGTTATAACAGTTTTTTTTAATAATGTTTACTTATGATTTAACTGTACTTTACAATAAAAATACCTTCGGGTACAGTAAACCTTATTTATTTGAATATTTTATTTATCTATATAAACCCTCGTCGTTTAAATTTTCTAAAACGCATACTTTATTTTATGTATGCGGTTTTTTATGATGCATAGTTTTTGAATTTTGTAATATCCACAAAACAGTTCCTAAAAATATATGTACTTATCTAATAAAACAAACATCGAGTTTTTTTGTTTGCATCCAACCTTCTTCGAGCGGTTTAAAAATGTTATAAGTTTAGTTCATTACTGATATTATCGGTTCAATGTACAGGTCTTTGTCAATTTTTTCTATAATTTCAGTCTTCGGCCCACCAGAGCGAAATGCGTCATCGACCATAAAATTTCAAGATTGAAATCGCTGGAATTAGCTTTTTGTCACATATACTGTTACCGAATCGTGTCTGTAAACGTAAACATAAAAAAAAAAAAAAAATCTAGCGGCTTAAATCACATTCTCCGTAATAAGATTTAGAAATGTATCAAATTTCTTTTTTATTTTATTTTTTATTTTCACTGATTTTCCAGAAACTAAATATATTCATAATCTTTGCAAAAATATTTTGTGAAATGTCACCAATAGCGGCTCACGTATAGATACTGTGTATCTGCAGCACCTCCTATTTCCTTTTGATATTATCGATAACATATAATGAGCCCTTTTTTCTTTAATTCTTTCTTTATATTTGTACAATACCTAACACTTAAGCTTAATGTCAGTAGAGCCTTCCCCAGTTTATAAAAAAAAAGGTACAAAAATCGTTGTATGGAACTGTGCGCTTCCAGCGGTCTGGTGTTCGGATGCACATCCGCACATAGGAAGCTACACGCGAAGCTGCGAGGGATGCAGAGTATTGTCGGTCCCGCAATGCCGACCCTGGCGTGCTCTTGATAGTTTTTTTTTTTTTTTTTTTTACTCCGTGAGTGTACGGATTGTTCCTTGCTTGTTCCATTTTCTAGTTAAGTGGGTGAAAGGAATATGATAGCGGGTTTAGCTGTTTTTTTTTTCAGTAGTGATCAGAAGATGGCGGAAAGCAAGAGCTCTTTGATCCCCAAATTTGTCCAAAAATACCCTGGAAGGGCGAAACATAAGGTAATTAGTAAAAAATAATTATGTATTTGTTTTAGAAATTGAAATTAGACACCGTTAGACTATTTAAGTTAGCGGATATTTAAGTTATTATATAATGATACTGAAAGATATTACCTGTATTGACATTTTATTATTTATTCAGTTAAACCGAATTCACTCGGTTTAACTCAAATTCACGCAGATTGTGCTTTAAAAACCATATTGTACCATATTCCTGAATGTGAAGTGTAGAATTAAATTATTATCATTATTCTGCTTCCAGGTATTCTGTTTGATTCATTTTTTTTCTATTCTTTTATTTTACAGAAAACTTTAATCATAGCATTAAAAAGGCCCAGAAAAAAATTTTCTGGAGCACCACTTCTCACTAATTTTAGCTACGATTATGTCACTGTATGTCACATTTCAGAAGCGTGAAAATGTTTTCTGATTTTATTAATATTACCAGTATTATGTGAACATAAAACCATCTACCGGAAGAAATGAAGAAACTCTTTCCTCTACCATTTCACAATTTTTTCCTATTACCGTACTATTGACGTTACTCTTAATTCATTGACATTCCATATTCTTCACATATTTTATCATGATCTTTAAACATTTCGGTCAGTTTCTCCTTAATATCTCTAGCGGAGCCATATTTAATAGTAAATCTAAGACATTCCGGTTTCTTTCCACCTATATTCAATTCTCTTTTTCCCCTATCCCATTCCCTCCCAATTAAAGCATTTTCCAGTTATTTCCTTTAGATTTAAATTAAAGTAAATAGACGACAAACAATGTTTTCATTTGTTTTTTCTTGGTCTACTCTCTTCATTTATTTTCTTTCTATTCTTATACGTACTTACCTTTCTTTTTTTTTTCTTTCTTTTTTTCCCCCTCCACTGTGTCGGACCTCCAATGAAGTATGGCACAACCCAGGAGAGGAGCAAACTCGCACTAGTGAGATTCTAGAGCGTGGAATACTGGGATTACCAGGAAGGAACCATGATGTTTCATCTTTATTTATTCAATTGATATTCTTTATTTACTAGGGAGGGAACACCTTCCACTGCTTAAGCCCCGAAGGGCCGGGGCTGGGACTTAGACTCCTACTCTCTCTTCTTACGATCTGGGTCATAACTTATTCCTCTCTTCTCGCCGACCGATTGTATGTGTTCGTGTAAATGTGTCTGCAAGTGTGTGTTCACGCCGGAGGTCCGGGAGTCCCCGTGCATCATCATAGCCGCCCATCCCCGCAAGCAGGGACGCCCGACGGCTCAGCAGGAGGCTGTCCCTCCCCCGTCTCCTCTCCTGTGTGTGTGTGTGTGTGTGTGCACCTATCAAAGGTTTGGGAGTCCTTGTGCATTATCACCGTTGCCCATCCCCTCATGTTGTATTTTGGGAGGCATTGTCTCCAGTTAGATCCCATAGTGAATATTTATTGAGTAAAGTTGTATAGGTAAAAATTGCGTTGCTGCGTGCAGCATTTATTAGTGGGTATCTTTTCTACTGTCGATTTTGTCGATTGATGCGTAAATGACATTCAGAGTCACATGGGTAGTTAGATTAATTATGGTAGGCGCGGAGTTTCGTGCTTCCGCGTTGCGG